>JAJGXB010000206.1:0-42498 GCA_020882725.1 Aphelinus certus
TGAAAGGGTTGTCGACACTATAGAGTGGGGAAATTATTTCAAAGGAAATTATTTCCAAACGACAACAGGAAATTGCCTTGTGATACTTTTGTAAATTAATAAAAATCAATTTAGTGACACAAATGATTCACTAGCGTGTGAAACAAGACCTTACAAGGAATTTAAAATTTTTTCAAGTAAGTTTAAGCAAGTTTTGCGACTAGTGAAATTTTTTCCGCTTGAGCCAAGGAACCTCAAGCAAGTTGAGATTCCTTGAAGACGTTGAGAACTCAAGCGAGAGAATTTACTGATACGACTCATGCATGCAGCTCGTACATCACTGCCGAAAGGAGCGTGATAAAATAGAATTAAGACAATATTGAACATTATATAAATATATTGCGAATTTGAATATACGACTGCTTACGATTGCGCATTAGAATAAGAAGCGAATCCAAAGCGACCGCAAGCGAATTTTGCAAACCAGCGTACAATTGTCTTCCTTAAGTTCAACAAGCGTACCACCGGAAGGAAAATGGCGAGCGGCATCGATTTTGATAGCGAATACTTCGATTTAACAATATGGATCACCACGTTGAGCCAAGAAGGGTTCGACGAAGCACTTCAAAGGCTGGAGCTACAGAAAACGGAAAGCGAGCGCGAAAATATGCAACGGTTAATGCGCAGATTAATGGGAGAATATACCGCGAGCGATTTCGTAGCAAACGAGTTATGCGAGACAGCGGAGGCATTGCGTGCGCATAGAGACGACGCACTGATAGAGTTCACAGAAGAGCTCGGGAAAACACACGCTCCGAACATGTTGAGCAGAACGGTATCCAAAATAGTCGAAGAGCGTGAGAACTCACGACTAACAGAAGATACCGAAAACGCGTCGGCAGCGGAGCGAGCCAACACAGCTCACGAGAACACAATTGAAGATGACGCCTGCGGATTGGCGAACTCAAGCAGACTGTCTGCAGCGGCGGCAGAATTCGTAAGACAACCAGCTGTGACGACACACACAACAGCTGACGCGCCGACGATATACAGTTTGCCAGCGATCAGTGTGGCGTCGACAACGACTGTGATAGCCACGTCTCACAAAGGCAGCTCCTACACAACGGCGCTGATTATAACAACGCGAGCGACTGATGCGACTGTGGACACGGTACTATGCAGGCTAAACGGACAGGTGCAGGAAGTACCACGCGCGATTGCAATAGAAATCGCGCGATTACAGGAAGCAAGGAGAGAAGTAGAATTGGAACGCAAACGCTTGCAAGAAGAACGCAGGCAACAACAAAGATTGGCGCACAGTACGACAATGCCCGGAGCGCAAACGTACACGCAACAGACGTTCGACATGTCAAACGTACAGCGGCCAAACGAACAAATCGCGAAGGAAAACAGAGCGCCGAAGTGAAACGTGAATATACAGGAATATACATACGTGAATTTACGTAGACGTGAATATACATTTGCGATAAATTACTTCAACGCGTCCGAAGAATCGCAAACGAATGCGACAACACAAGCGGCACCGACTAACGCTGCGAGTGCGCCTGCGAATACCCCGACAGTAACGCGCCAACAAAACGTCAGCGACTCGACGATACGCCCAGCCTGGGAGGGGGGAGATCCCAACACGCACGCATATGGTTGGCCTTCAGGCTCTCGGCGGACGTTCGCGAACGGCACGGTCGTGGACGTCGGTCGGACGGTTCGCGCGTGGAAGCTCCGATTTTCGGGCGAGCTAAGCGAGATGAGCATCGAAGAGTTCATCCAACGCGTCGAAGAGTGTAATGGCTCGGCGAACCTTAATGACACCGAGTTGCTCAATGGGTTGACAGAGCTGCTGTCAGGTGTCGCGTTACAGTGGGCACGACGTACGAGGCACAAGTGGCGTACGTGGCCAGATTTTCGCGACTCGGCAAGATTGTGCTACGGCATTGACCAACACTTCCAGCACCGACTCGTGCGCGAAGCGGAACGTCGCACGCAAGGCCCCGAAGAGCCAGCACGCGACTACATCGTTCGACTGCTGACTATTTTAGACAAGTTAAATCCGCAGTGGCCACTGGCACAGCAATTAGACCTGCTGTACCGAAACTTGCTGCCGGCGTTACAGAGACTCATTCCACGGGAAAAAGTCGTGGATGTAGACTCCCTGCTATTAGAAGCACGCCGTGCAGAATATCTGCTGGACGCGGAACGGACGTACAGACCGCCGCCCCCGCCAGACCAATGCTCGCTGCCCGAGGCTGCGTACAAGCCCACAGCTAAAGCCCAAAGCTCAAGCGCCATGACGAGGCCAGAGCAAAAACAGAAAATCGCGACCGTCGAAACGCCGCGTGGCTTGTCGGCGGAAGATATCACACGCCTAGTGACGCAGGCTGTGCAACAGCAGCTGAGAACTTGTAAGGTCGCACACGAAAGCGAGACCAAAAGCAACAGCACACCGTCGCCGCCGGCGAATGCGCGCCCGCCAAAAGCGAACGGGAACGCGCAAAATGCCGGCTCAAGAAATGGCCAACAGAAGAAGCCGAACAGGAAGAGCAACGGTGAGCGTTTAGTGCTCATGAAGCCCCTGTTGGGTCCAGACCGGCGTAATGCGGACAAGGAGCCGGGCCCACGGCAAGACTGCACGTGCTGGAGCTGTGCGTGGCCAGGGTACTATACCAGGACCTGCCCGGAATGCAAACAGCATTACGCGCAGGCCCCAAAAGAGTAGGGGGTCAAGTAAGTGAGGTCACACTCGATACCCCCGCCACCCTTCAGACCTCCGATGAGCCGATGTACCCTCCGGGCACCATAGTTGGCCCGTTGCTCTTTACGGACACGCCCGAAGGAGCACTCCCCGCTGACGATCTGACTCGGCCAATCAGCCCTTGCGGGCGATATTGGATCCCGAACGTCGACGTGGGAGGGTACCACATCCGAGGCTTCGATGACTCGGGGGCGACACGTACCGCGATGGGACCACTAGGGTTACAATCTGCGACGGAAATCGGTGCGAAGATCTTTCCTTACGATGGACCAGGCGCAAGACTAGCCTCGGGCGCCCCCGCCCGAATCCTTGCCCAAGTCGCGCTCCCGGTGAGGATTGGCATTGTAGTGCACGACATGCCGATCATCATCCTGGAGCACTGCGACTACGACATCCTGCTGGGCTCGGACTACAGGCAGTTGTTCAACGCGCAGGTCGATCCGTGGAATCGCTCGTTGACCATCGTAGGCGACCCAAATGCCATCCCGCTGGAACTCACCGCCCTCAACACCGGCAATCAGCTGGCGTCAATTGGCCTGGCCGACCTCCCGGAGATCCAGGACCGAGCGCTGGCGAACCTGATCGGGAAGTATCACGTGGTGAATGGCCCACGGATCGGCTGCACAGATTTGATCGAGCACAATATCGAGCTCACGTCGTGCAAGCCGATCAAGCAAAAGTTCTACCCGGTCTCAAAGAAGATCAAGGAGGAGATGCACAAACAGGTGCGTGATCTCCTCAACGAAGGCATTGTAGAGCCTTCGAACAGCAGCTGGGCAAGCCCTATTGTGATGGTGCGTAAAGCCAACGGCGAGTTCCGCATGTGTATCGACTATCGCAAGCTGAACTCTGTCACGCGGACGAGCGCTTACCCCTTGCCACGCATGGATGCGATCCTGCGAAAGCTGCGTGGGGCCCGCTACATCAGCACCATCGATCTGAAGATGGCATACCACCAGATCAAGATGGCAGCTGAAGCAAAGCCGATGACGGCGTTCACAGTACTAGGTATGGGGCTCTTCCAGTTCACCAGATTACCATATGGGGTATCTGGTGGCCCGGCCACATTCCAGGAGCTTATCGATGGTCTCATAGGGCCTGAATTAGAGCCCTATGCGTTCGCGTACCTCGACGACGTGATCATATGCACGGAGACCTTCGAGGAGCATCTGGAATGGCTCGAACACATCTTAAAGAAGATATTAGGAGCGGGCCTGGTAATCAACTGGGAGAAGAGCCACTTCTGTAAGTCAGAAGTTAGGTACCTCGGCGTGCTGGTTAACCGTGACGGTTTTAGACCGGATCCGGAGAAGATTCGGCCGATCATGGAGTATCCGGTGCCCCAGAGACGGAAGGCGCTGCAGAGGTTTCTCGGAATGGCTACGTGGTATCGCAAGTTTGTAGATAACTTTGCGACCATCGCCGAACCTCTGACGCGTCCGACGTCAAAGAACGTACCTTACGTATGGGGGGAGGAGCAGGAGAGAGCCTTCGGCATCCTCAAGGGCATGCTGGCGACAGCACCAGTACTGCACCGGCCCTCGTACGACCATCAATTATATAAGTATATATAAGATATAAGTTCAAAGTGATCACGGATCACAACAGCTTGAAGTGGTTGCGTACCTGCAAGAAGCTTGCGGGCCGACTTGCGCGCTGGACGCTAGAGCTGCAGGACCACGACTTCGAGATCGAGGGAGAGGATCGGAGAACGTCGTCCCCGATGCACTCTCCCGGATGTATCAACCGGACGAGGACGACTGCCCAGTAAGGATTGCCGCAGTCGAGCTGGAGGACACCGCCGACGAATGGTATAAGAGCCGGCGAAAAGATGTGCTGGAGCGGCCGGGCGAATTCCCGTTTTACAAAGTGGTGGGCGGGAAAATGTACCATTTCGACGCAAACCCCGACCTCGACGACCTGATCGAGGACGACGATGCGTGGAAATTGGTACTCCCGGAGGAAAAACGCCTCACAGCGCTAAAAGAGTGCCATGAGTCGGCATGCGCAGGCTATCCCGGCCGATACAAAACCTTCATGCGCGTGAAGCGATACTACTTTTGGCCGAAAATGAATAAGGATGTCGCCAAATTCGTGGGGCACTGCGAGCTCTGCCAGCAGATGAAGGTGGAGCAGAGACGGCCGGCAGGACTGATTGGCGTCCGCAAAGTCGCGAAACCGTGGCACACAGTCGCCGCGGATTTCATGGGACCGTTCCTGCGCAGCAAACGCGGCCATGAACACATCCTAATTTTCATGGACGTGTTTTCTCGTTGGATTGAGGCTATCCCGTTGCGCAAAGCTAATGCGGATCTGGTCAAGCGTGAGCTTAATAAAGTTATTTTGCGCCACGGCACACCGGCATACTTCTTGAGCGACTGGGGAACTCCATTCAAGAACCGCTTGATGGACGACTCCCTGACCAGTCGGGGAATCGAGTACAAGCTCGCACCGCCTTACCACCCGCAGGCGAACCCGGTTGAACGCGTCAACCGTACGTTTATGACGTCGCTGAAATGCCAGATCGAGAGCGATCATCGCACGTGGGACGAGACCATCGATGAAACGATTTGCTCGTACAACACGTCGGAGAACGAGGCGACTGGCTATTCGCCGGCATTCCTGTTGTATGGCCGGAATCCAACGCCGCCGCTAACGCTTCGACGAAAGGAAGATCGGCAAGCCGCTGAACAGGAGGGGGAGGGAGAACTCCAGCAGTGGATCGAGCGCTTGCATAATTTGGGAGAGGTGAGGGAGATCGCCGCCCACAAATCAGCGCTCGCGCATGAGAAGAATGCGCAGTACTATAACGCGAAGCACAGGGACGTACAGTTCGACGTAGGCGACTCTGTGCTGAAGCTAAACAAAGTACTCTCCTCCGCCGAAAAGGGTGTTACCGCAAAGCTGGCGCCGAAATACAACCGAAACTACACGGTCATCGAAAAGATGGGTGCCAACGTGTGCAAAATCGCCGACGAATCGGGAAAGGACGAATCGGTGGTCCACGTGAAGTTCCTAAAACCGCAGGTCAGCAACGAGCAAGCGAACGACCAGGCGACGGGAATAGCAGCCGCTACTGGTAGCACAGAGGTGAGTGCGCACGACCCTCCGACTACCAACCCGTCAAATGGTAACGTACCTCGCACGAAACGTGGCAGACCACGAAAGAACCGATACGTGGCGACCCGAACGCCAGCGGTAGAAACTGCGAGAGAAAACGAGCCGACACGAACACCAGCGATAGAGAGCGCGATCGAAGAACAGCCGACGCCAGTCATTGAACCGGAATCGAGCCCGGAAGAGCCGCCGACAGATAGCGTACAAGCGCCGGCAGGAACAGCCGCCAGCGGAAAGAAGAAGCGCGGACGCCCGAAGGGCGCCAGGAATAAGGAGCTGGATAGCGAGCCAGTAATCCTGGAAAGCCGCACGCGAGCGCAGCGTAAATAACTGCATGCGCAAGCAGAACAATTTTTTTTTACATGAATTTTTTTTTTAATTTTTGTTACTCTCCCAGTGGACTGACGATAAAGATGTCAAAGGGTAGTACTAACGGGAATATTTTACAGATGGACCAGGAAAACAACATCGAAAGGAGCGCGACACCAACAAGCGAGTCGCTGCCACCGCACCCAGAACCGCTGAGGCGCCCAAGGAGCGCGAGCGCACCCGCCGTCACACCACTTGAAACGTGGTATGATGCCAATACCACCATCACAAGCACAGATGATGAACTGGAGACAAGCATAGTGACGGTGGTAGAGGCGCCATCCAACAACAACGCAACGCAACAAGTGGAGGACGACGTAGCGGTGGCAATGGACAGCGTGCACGTGAGTGCGGGGGACCGGGCGCACGCAAGTGCGGAGAACCGGGCGCACGCAAGTGCGGAGGACCGGGCGCACGCAAGTGCGGAGGATCGAGCGCACGCAAGTGCGGACGAAACGCACGCAAGCGTGCCGAACATCGACGCGCACGCAGACGCGCAGGACGACGCTACTGCGTCAGCCCGGGTGCAAGGAGCACAAGATGGGCAAACGCAGGCAGGCGCCCAAGCCCAGCCTCCAACGCCCAGCCGCACCAAGAAAACACCATCGGAGCGCCTAGAGGAGGCGGTGTGCAGGGCGGAGGAGGCAGCCACCCGAGTACAGGAGCTCGGCGAGGCTTACGAGAAGGCGATTGAGGAGGCCGCCTACGCCCTGCGCAGCGTACGCCGCTTCTCCGGCCAGAGAGCGGCTAGCGGCGCCCACAAGAGTCGTCGTCGAGGCAAAAGAAATCCTCGACGACGCAAGGATCGCCGCGCCCAAACGGCGCGAAACGAAGGAGTGCGAGGAGGAAGCGAGGCGCAACGCGGCGGTGTTGGCCGAACAGCTGCAGCGGTCGCGGGATAAGGCGGCTGAGGAGCAGCGACGCCTGCGCAAACAACTGAGCGAGGCACAGCGGCTGCTCTGCGGGAAAGCAGAGACGCAGGAGCAGCGTATGGCGCGACTGCGCGCCCAACGCGTCGGGCGTCACTGCCCTATCTGCGGGTCGCAGGGCACCGGCAACCCCGACCGCTGCCATGAACGCCAACTACACCACCTGGTGCCCCACCGCGTACGCGAGGACGAAAGGGAGCAGGAGGAGAGGCGCCGGCAGGAGCAGGAGAAAAACAAGCCCCAGCCGGACGAAGAATAAGACTGAGCGCACGCAAGCGTGCTGAACGCACACGAGGTGCGAAGCGCAAGCGGCGCGAAGAGGCAATTTAGCCGAAGAAAGGCCTAATAGCCACATTTTTCCTTTTATTTTTTAGAGATTGAGTAGTTCATTTTGTAAAGCTAATCGAAGGCTGTAAAGTGGGTAAATAGCCACGCAATCAATGTAAACATAGAGTCGAGTGGAGCGCGAACCACTATAAAAAGCTGCCAAGTCATGATTATTTTTTTTGAAATGAATTTTAGTTCACTTAATTTTGAGATTTAGTAGTTTTATTTGTTACATTTTCTTTCTTATTTAAGTCATTAATTAGTTGATAGTTTTGTTATTCTCTGAAATCATAGTGAGTTTATAGTTTGTACAATTTTGTTTGATTTTCTGATTAGTCCCCTTTGATAAAGATTTACATTTAGTTCTTAGTAATACAACCGTTTAATTGTTCTTGAATTTACCCAAGAAGTTGTATTAATTTGCGATAGCGCACACGTGATGTGACAGAGCGCACGCGTTAGTTAGAACGCACACAATGCGATAAATCAAATGTGATTGCGGAAATGTGATACCGATCACGCGAAAAGCGCCGACCGATTCGCAGGGTAAGGACCCGTGCAGATTATTGTACTCGCACGCGCCCAGTTGCTCGCAGAGAGAGAGAGCACCGCGAAATAAAGGTCTGAAAGAGTGAAATAAAGCGTAGAATCATTTCCTCATTACACATTGCCTATTGCTAATCAAAATTTTTTTCTGTTTGTTGTTGGAGTTGATCGAATTGGATCATATTGGCCTTTATATGGGAGACCAATCCATCGGCGCTTTCTTTTGTGATAAAGCGCGCCTGGGAGGGGGGTGTCACGGGTACTTTGTACCGTGAGGTCTCCCTGCCCAGACAATTGTTATTACTTATACAGCGCCGGCGAGAGCAGAGCCGAGCGGCCAACAATAAGGTAAGAGAGAGACAGAGAGAGCGCGAGAGAGAGACGACATCAGCGCGACATCACCGCCGCGCCACGGCAGCTACAGGTGCCGAGCGGAAGCGGGCAGTGTGTGCCCAAACGCGAGCGCAATCGGAGCAATCGACCCTTATTGTCCCGACGAGATCGACACCCGTACCTTTCCGCGCTCGCGCCACGTGCTTTGCAGATTTGTGCGTGCACCTGTGCCCCGTGTCTGTGTGTCAAGCATTAGCGCCGACACCACGAGCAGCTACGTCGCGCCACGGCCGAGACGAGGCCCACGTGTCCAGCGCCAGCTCCCCCGGCTCCGGAACGCCGGCATTTTCTCCGAGCGCCGACAACAGCTCCACGCCGCCGTCCTTCGCACGCAGCGAGTACCGCAAAGGTTGGTTCCCACGTGTTGCTCTCTCTCTCTCTCTCTCTCTCTTCGGTTCAACCGCGCCGCGTTACCCCATTATTTGTACCCCCTTTGGTTGCTAATAAAGCATTATTTCTTTATGTGTGCGCGTTTCTGTGGTCCCGATTCACCACCTGTATTCCTACACACGACTCTGAGAACTCGCCCAGCATCAGCGCCGGGCGAGATTGCACTCTCTCGTGTCCCCTTTTAGTTATTAATAATTACTTTATTATTAATGGGCATGAGCCAGTGACACACTTTTATAATTCTATCGAGTTACAGATATACTCTTTTTCCATCCAAATTTTCACAAATCTGTACAGGTTGGAAAAACTTTTGAACTATGTTCCTCATAGCAGCCTGTAACCCCTTAGCACATCACATTGGATGATAAGATTTAGTTAACGAATGAAATCACTAATGAAAAATACTTGAAAAGTCATTTTTGTAAGAACCTTTTCATACCGGTATACTATCTATTCTTTCTGAATTGGTATTGCACCGATTGTGTAATCTAAGAAAGATAATCACATTGAGAGTTCTTCGTCTTTTTGTAATCAGCTAAAATATGGAGCTGTCTCATACACCAGCAGCGTGTGACAAACATTACAAATTCTTGATGGCCTTTGCTTGTTCCACTTTTCACAATATTATTCAGCATCTGCTTGGATAGTCGATTATAATTTTAATTCAATTTGATCTTGATGATTTTAGTAAATATAATTAAGCAATAGATAGGTATTCTCCTGGATTCAACTGCATTGTAACTATGCCTAATGAAGTTACAAGTCTCTTTTGATGTCCATCTACAGTAGTGAATTCAAAGTTTGTTGACCATCGGTTAATTCAATGTGGTTTTCAGCATTCAATTGATTAGTTGCAGCTACTGATGCAACGTCGGTATCTTCATCCTAAATTGAAACATGAAATGTAAAATTCAGTCCATTCAATGAACATCAAGATTTTAATTGTTGACAAAATTTTACTAAAATTTACCTGAAGCACTTTGACTATGGCTTCAGCATCTGCTTGAATAGTCGATGAACATCAAGATTTTAATTGTTGAAGAAAGAATTTCACTAAAATTCACCTCAAGCACTTTGACTATGGCTTCAGCATCTGCTTGAAAAGTTGATGTTGCAGAAGTGACTGCCATAATATTATTCTTGGTAGTGACAGCTTCAAGTTCGATATGCGAGTCAATATCTAATGAACTATTAGTCAAATCTTCAACTCTGTTGCTATGGAGAAATGATTTAAGGAAAACTATGCTCTGCAAAACTATAAGTCTGTGTAATCGTATAAACTATACACATGTATAGTTTATACGAATGGTGGTTGGCAAATACCGTCCAGAAGGGATTGATAGATTCACCAGCAGCCATCATTATCTTGCTCTGGCCTCTGGGATGTTGTTTGACAAAGTTTGTGATATTGTAGTTTATTACTTCATCATTCAACCAATTCAAACTTGCCAGTGTCTGCATGTCTCTTCTCCTCACTGTCATTCCAAATCCTTCAGCAAAAGCATCTAGAACTTTTTTGGCAGACAGTTTATCCTTGAGAGAATTTGTGGTGACTTTTGTTACGCTGTAGCATGAATTTAATTTTGAACGATCATCAATTTCTTTGCTGCTTTCTTTCTAAAGTTCAACTGACTCGCCTTGTAAATCAGCGTTTTGATTACTTACCTAGAAAAAAATAAGTTTTCTCAAAGCAACATTCTTACGAGACCCTCTAGACGTAATAAAATGGAATCAAAAGTGATATATAACTTATCTGACAAATGTTGTTCTGTTGGACTGCATCAGACCGCGCGAACTAACCTGCAACTATCACAGCTGAGTTCGACTGCTCCACTCGAGAGCGTGCAAAATATAAGTACATGCGCAGTCGACCGGTCGCAGTGGTAACCAACTTCACCGGCCGTCACCCTCTCAGCACTGGGCACCGCTGGCGCTCGCTCGCTCGCTTGCTTGTATATCTATAGCATACTCTTCAAATTTTGAAATGTTGACGAATTTTCAAGCGCTCTCCCACACTCCGTCTGCTAGCCGATTCAATCTTCTATTCTCGAATATAACCAGAGCGATTTCGATGGAACTTTTCTGACAAAAATAATCGTAAGTGACCGTAGTTCTTGCTTATAACTGTTACAAGACTGCGGGACAGCGGTAAAACAAAAATAATTAAAAAAGTGAGGTTGAACGACGACATTGGGCTGTATATAATGGCTAGTCGCGTCCCCACGAGCGCTTGCTGCGCATACTTGTCGTCGGTGGCGCTGACGCGCCACCTGATACATAAATATACTAATACATGTTATAGAGTTTAGTCTGTATTCCAATTCATAATTGTCACTGTCTATATAGGAGGTTTTGCCTCAACTCTCCCAGCGTGGCACGCGAGCGACGATACATGCTCTTCTTAACTCGTGTTTACAATGCCAAAACGTACCTGAAAAAGTAACTAAATAGCCTGTCTTTATTGGGTATTCCATAAGCTTCCTAACGTTGTGAACAGTTTCCAGGAAATTGTTCGTTTTCATCCCAAAAAAATTTAAAACATCGCTACCTCAGTGCGTGGCGCGCTCGAGCTTCAAACCGTAGTATTTTCAATTCTCCTCAACGATACTGAAGTACATCTGGAAAAATTCTCTAATGAGGTGTTCTGATGTAGTTTTTTTCAGCTTCCAGGTGACATCCGTTCTCCATTAATTTACTATTTTCTTTCATTATAAAAAATAAATTTTTAGAGAGTAGTTGAAATATTCTTTTTAGTTGATATCGTCGCCTCCAAGCAAAAGGGGGCCAACTCAGCGTCCCGAAGAAGAAGGGGCCAACTCGCTGGCCGGGCAAAAGGGGCCAACTCGCCGTCCGTGCAAAAAGGGGCCAACTCGCAGTCCGTGTAAAAAGGGGCCAACGCGCCGTCCGTGCAAGAAGGGGCCAACTCACCGTCCGTGTAAAAAGGGGCCAACTCAGGCGAGTTTTTAATTTTTCACATAAAATTCAGTTCACGAATCTCTTAGGAAGTCTTATACACGCTATGTGATAGCCGTAGTGCGTCTTCTTCAATGATTAGGTGATTTTCACGTAGTTTACATGTCATCAGAATGTAATATGTCAAGTTAACTATTTACGTTAAACGGCTTTTGCTCGAAGGTTTCTTTTAGAAATTGGTATACATATGTTTTTGAGGTCACTCGTAGTGGATCTGGCCTGAAATTCTAAAAATTCAAATTAGAGCCTCTGAGATCACCTGATGAAAATTTGGAAAAAACTTGAATTTTGTTAAAAATTGGTATACATGGGTTTTTGAGGACGCTGATTACAAATCCGGCCTCAGATTTTGAAAACTCGAATTAGATCAAGCCTAAGATCACCTGACAAAAATTTGGAAAAAAATTGAATTTAGTCGAAAATTGGTAAACATGGGTTTTTGAGGTCGCTGATCACGAATCCGGCCTCAAATTTTGAAAATACAAATTAGAGCCTCTAAGATCACTTGACAAAAATTTTTAAAAAAAATATGAATTTTGTTGAAAAGTGGTAGACATGGGTCTTGGAGGTCGCTGATTACGAATCCGGCCTCGGATTTGAAAATTCTAGTTAGAGCCCCAAAGATTAGCGACCGAAATATTGAAAAGATACTGTATTTTTATGAAAACTAGCAATGATCTCTCGCTCGCTGTCGCTCGCCCGAGTCTTTCGAGTGGATTTTAATTGAAAAATGTACAAAATATTCTATAATCTTCAATATTCAATTCAGTTTTAATAAGTTATACTTTTAATTTATTGTAAATAGATATCAATCGACATCATAATGCATATAAATTATAGCCCTCGATCTTCTCTTTTGATCCATCACACTACATATTCTTCAAATCATCATTTTCTAAGTTGTTAATCAGATAGAAAATTGGAGAAAAATGGTTTTCGGCAACGTGGCAAGTTTTCTATGACGTATCTAATAACCGTTGTAATATGCGCCGACGTCTATTTTTTTGGATTTTCCACCTCAGATTATGGAAGCGCTCATTTTCCTCTATAAATCTGCAAAATCAAATTTCGAATAGATAATCCATTTATACTATTTTTTCAACGTTTGTCTGGAACCAAACGTCAAATAATTATTTTTGGTCAATACGCCCCCACAATATCAATTCTTCCAACATATAGCCAAATCAAATTGTAGCTCTTGACCTTCTCTTTCGACCTATCATACCGACTAGTCTTCAAATTATCATGTTCCAAGTTGTTTATTACATCAAAATCTTTCGTATGACGAAAATTCGGCTACACATGATTTTCCACAACTTAGATCACGCTCACGCGTCTATTTTTTTGAATTTTTGACCTCAGATTATGAAAATGCTCGTCCTCCTCTATCGATCTGCCAGACCCGATTTCAAAATACTCTAACAAAACATTGTTTCCAAGAGAAAAATATGGGAATCATAAATTGTGTACGGATTAATTTTAATATAATGTAGATATTCAAGCCCATTAGATATTCTTTCGATCAAACATACCCTAAATGTTACCAGATCATAATCTCACGTATTTATCTGAAAGCATAAAAATCGCAAAGTGAACTACCAATTTTCAATTACATACTTCATGCCAACGCATCAATATTTTTGATTTTTGCACGATGAATAATTGAAGCGCTGAATGAGCTCTATCGATACCTCCAATCAGAATGTTCATCACGACGCTGTTCCATACATTTTTTCAACGGTTTATGCGGCACAACTTGATAAAAGTCAGTTTTTTCCATATTTCACGCCCACACATCATTTTTTCCAAAATTTCCACCATAGAATAGGAAAGATTTTCGATTGATCTATGAATCAGTGAAACTCAAATTTGCACCATACAACTATTTCAGTTTTTTCCAATGGTTTATTGGATACCAAAAAAACGCAACTTGAATTTTACCATTTTTGACATCCACGCATCGTTTTTTTTGTAAATTTCGATGCGGAACATGATACCGCAGGCAATTTCCCTTTGATCCGTTTTATTTGTTTCTATGGAAGTCAACTCCTTCATTGGAAAATGTTTCCATGAAATTTCCGGAAGGATTAACTTCACAGTATAGTATAGAAGTGTAGATTAGTATTCATGGGTTTTTGAGTTTGCTGATTACAATTCCGGCCTCAGATATAAAGATTTCAAATTAGAGCCTCTAAGATTAGCGAACGAATATTTGGAAAGTTAATGGATTATAATGAAAATTAGTTTCCATGGGTTTTTGAGGTCGCTGATTACGAATCCGGCCTTCGATTTTGAAAATCCAAATTAAAGCCTCTAAAATTGACGACCGAAAATTTGAAAGAATACTGGATTTTGATGAAATTGGTATCCGCGGGTTCTTTTGGGCGTTGATTACACCTCGAGCTTTAGATGGAAATAAGCCTAAACCTTCAACATCATCGATGGTAACAAAGAAGCATCCATTTAGATGGTTTACTGAATGAAGAGGCGTTTCTTCTACTCTGGTGTCAGCGAAAGTCGGTTGATTCCATTCAAAATAAACTTATGTTGGAAATGTAATAAGCATCGATCAAAATATGCAAAACTGTTTGTGGCAAGTATAATCTTCAATACTTGTACCAGAGGTTATGCTGTTACGCAAATAGAGTTTCACGGTATTTCACTCTAAACACTGTATATCAATTTTCTAGTTCTCATTTGTTCCGTTCTTTCAAAAGAACTTGTAGAACAAATCTACATTATATTAAAATTAATCTGTACACAAATTGTGATTCCCATATTTTGCTCTTGGAAACAATGTTTTGTTAGAGTATTATAATATAATTTTGGAATCGGGTCTGGCAGATCGATAGAGGAGCCCGAGCATTTTCATAATCTAAGGTAAAAAGTCCAAAACAATAGACGCGTGGACGTGATCTATTATGTGGAAAACCATGTGTAGCCGAATTTTCGTCATACAAAAGATTTTGAAGTAATAAACAACTTGGAAAATGATGATTTGAAGAATGTTCGGTATGATGGGTCGGAAGAGGAGGTCAAGAACTACAATTTGAACTGGCTATGTGTTCGAAAAATTGGTACTGTGGGGATGTATTAACCATAAAGACAATTATTCGACGTTTGATTCCAGGATAACGTTGAAAAAATAAAATAAATGGGTTATCTATTCAAAATCTGATCTTGCAGATTTATAGAGTAAAATGAGCATTTTCATAATCTGAGATGAAAAATCCGGAAAACTAGACGTGGGGGCGTAATATACGTCATAGAAAACTTGCCGCGTTGCCGAAAACCATTTTTCTCCAATTTTCTATCTGATAAACAACTCAGAAAATGACGATTTGAAGAACATGTGGTGTGATGGATCGAAGGAGAAGATCGAGGGCTATAATTTATATGCACCATGATGTCGATTTATATCTATTTACAATAAATTAAAAGTATAACTTATCAAAACTGAATTAAATATTGAAGATTATAGAATGTTTTGTAGATTTTTTAATTAAAATCCACTCGAAAGACTCGAGTGAGCGACAGCGAGCGAGAGATCATTGCTCGTATATGCATATAATTATAATTGGGAATATACACACAAATACATGTATTAACTCTAAACGAGCGAAAACTAGAAGAATGTAATCACACTTGGAACTGTTTTTTCTATGAAGTCAAATATGAGATGGTTTTTTATTTGGGTAACCTTCTGAAAGGATGTTTCCTTGTTACGGTCGACGATGTTGAAGATTTAGGCTTATTTCAATCTGAAGCTTTATGTGTAATCGGCGACATAAAAAACCCATGTATACCAAGTTCCATTAGATTCCATTATCTATCCAAATTTTCGGTCGGCAATCTTGCAGGTTAAATCTAATTTGAAGTTTAAAAATCTGAGGCCGGATTCATAATCAGCGATCATAGAAACCCATGTATACCAAGTTTTATTGAAATCCAGTATCTTCTCAAATTTTCGGTCACCAATCTTAGAGGCTATGATTCTAATATTTTAAACCTGAGGCCAGAATCGTAATCAGTGACCTCAAAAACCCATGTATACCAAATTTCATCAAAATTCAATTTTTTTTTCAAATTTCCGTCAGGTGATCTTAGAGGCTTGATGTAATTTGAATTTTTGAAATCCGAGGCCGGATTCGTGACCTCAAAAACCCATGAATACCAATCAGTGACCTCAAAAACCCATGAATACCAATTTTCGACAAAATTCAATTTCTTTCCAAATTTTTATCAGGTGATCTTAGAGGCTTGATCTAATTCGAGTTTTCAAAATCTGAGGCCGGATTTGTAATCAGCGTCCTCAAAAACCCATGTATACCAATTTTTAACAAAATTCAAGTTTTTTCCAAATTTTCATCAGGTGATCTTAGAGGCTCTAATTTGAATTTTTAGAATTTCAGGCCAGATCCACTATGAGTGACCTCAAAAACATATGTATACCAATTTCTAAAAGAAACCTTCGAGCAAAAGCCGTTTAACGTAAATAGTTAACTTGACATATTACATTCTGATGACATGTAAACTACGTGAAAATCACCTAATCATTGAAAAAGACGCACTACGGCTATCACATAGTGTGCATAAGACTTATCAAGAGATTCGTGAACTGAATTTTATGTGAAATTCAAAACTCGCCTGAGTTGGCCCCTTTTTGCACGGACGGTGAGTTGGCCCCTTCTTGCACGGACGGCGAGTTGGCCCCTTTTTACACGGACTGCGAGTTGGCCCCTTTTTGCACGGACGGCGAGTTGGCCCCTTTTTGCCCGGCCAGCGAGTTGGCTCCTTCTTCTTCGGGACGCTGAGTTGGCCCCTTTTTGCTCGGAGGTGACGATATATAATTGTGTTTCCTTCCTGCATACATAACACCCCTAATTATGAATTCTCAATCATCTGTTCCGAACGTCATTCAACATCGAGATTAAGTGTTCCTCGATGAAGTAACAATAGTCACATTTTTAATCCATCAAAAATGTAGTTCTAAACAAGGACTAGTTATGAAACTAGCCAGAATCACTTACTACCCACTGCTCACATATGTCTTCCGACTCTTCCATCATGAATGTAGATAGATAATGGAATTTTCGATCGATTTAGTGGTGATTCAATCAGAGTAATGTTGAAATAATAGACCACTCACCCATGTTTCCTTCCGTATTTTCGTTAGCAAAAAAAAAAAACACTCTGTGACGGGGCAGAGATCAATCTCCAGTCTTGGACTTGGAAACATTGACTTCCGTAACCTATGAGTCAAAAAACATAGAATCCCAAAAACGCAGTTCGTTGGCGCATGATAGCTCTCTGAGTTTTCTGATGAATTTGAAATTCTGGGCACAGTTATATCCTAGCAAGATGTTGCCAGAGCCAGATTGCCAGTGAGTTCTTGATCACTCGTGAATAGAGCGCAGCTGCTGATCGCTAAGGTTTATGTGTGTAACCCAGCTAAGTGAATCCTGTGGACGCATTTACTATGATCTCTTATTATTTGTCTCAAAGAAACTCAAGCCACGTCTATGAAGCTATTACCAACATGTTGATGATCTCAGTATTGCATGCTGACGCTGGTTAGTTCTTTTAAACTGTCGCACCTTGACAGTTTATGATGGAATGATCAAAAGTATTATATTGCATTCATGTTTGACTCATGTGCACCAAAGCCAGTGAACGTCAAGCAATTTTTCCAGATTCTGCAATGAAACCTAGTCCAAACGAATATTTTTCTTGAACCACTGAATATCATTGCTATGTTGATCAAGTTATTCGATTTAATGGAATTCATCCATAATTCTATAATTCTATGGGAATTAAGTGACACAGCTATGATTTCCAGATGAAATGAGCAGCCTAGTGTACTGACTTACCATATTTTAGAATACAGCGTTCTATGTTCTCATTAGACATGATTCAGAATATGTTCGACTCATAATTGATTCAATATCTCCACATGATATGGTGCTGATGTTGGGCATCACTTAGGATATATTGGGATAACAAGAATGAAAATTCTCCTCAATTACTTTGATAAATGTTCAAAGAATTTCTCACTCTTTTTCTAGGTTTGCAAACAATATGGTTTACGTTGGCTTATCTTATTATGGCCCTGCTCTTGGTAATGAAGAGCACTTGAGCTTCTTTTTTTCTTCTTTAGCCGAAATACCAAGTTATCTCGTTTGTTGGTTCGTGATGGATCGATGGGGGAGACGATGGCCATTATGTTTCTGTATGGTGGTAGCAGGTTCATCATGCATCGCAACAGTTTTATTACCAAAAGGTAAGTTTGAAATCAATTCCAAACGTAACATGACTCATGATGAAATACTTTTTACTATTGGATGATTACATCCATTGCTGTCAAGCTTGAAAATTGTGAATAGATCACTGGCTAATGTACAAAGTCCTCATTAGTATTCAATACAATATTGCAAGGGAAGTATACGCGTCCTAGGTGACGAATCGTAGTGAAACCCCGGGAGATTGTTGTTGAGTCTATCAATAACATACATCTACAGCCAAACTAATTATCGTTTCTCAATTCCTCGGAAATATTGGCGAACTATGATTGATTTTATGGATGAATTGCGTCGTTCTGTATTTATCGACTCCTCTATCAACAGATTACTGTACATGCAGGAGATAAAGAATAATCCAAATAAACTATGAAAAAAGTTGGAGCAAATTGACCGTAATATATATAGACATGAACAACTTGGAGACCCAGATACTACTGCCCTAAGTTTCATCGCAATAACTGTCCCGGGAGGTGTAGTGTTCCTTTTTAAGTTGACCGATCTAATTTACATCAACTCTTGAGTACAACCCTATTCCATAGTCTATGTCTGACTTTATATACCACAACCTGAAGAATCCTTGTGAGCCGGGCTGAGGCTCTCATCACCAGAGGAGCACTTGAAACGAAATATAGGGCCTTTCTACAATAGGAACGCGTGTGGCGAAACACTTGCAAGCACTGAGGCTCTATTTATCAGGGAAACGATTCACAAATACAACAGCCGTATCAAACTAGATACTGTGAAATACTCTCCACTGAGAGAAATTCTCTAAAAGACTACAAATACCACAAGGATGTGGACGTGGACACGAACGCAATCACGGGCAAACACGCACATCACACACACACACACACACACACACACACACACACACAACCTCTTATCTGCCGAGCCAGAGCTTGGAGTGGTCGCGACGGCGGACTTTAGCAGGCGAAGTTCCGGGATACCCGTCGACGACCGGCGTGGAGCCAGGAGACACGGTCGAATCCGTGCTATCCAAGCCATTCAGCAAATCCAACTGCTGCCGTGATAGCGAAACAAGTCACTCCACACGCTGACAGTACGCGTGCGCTTGATGGCAGTCAATACGGCGATAGATAGTACGTACCCGAACTCAGCGGAAACTCCAGGCGTATCTCTCTAATGAAGAATTTCTTGAGACGGGCCAAACGCCACGTCACGAATTCAGCCGAGTGGAGTGGCACTGGTTCGAAACAAAAATACAGTTAGGTCTAAACAGATCCACAGCAGTAAGCAAACATACAATGCTGTATTTGGAAAGGACTTTGACGAAGGAATAAGACATAACAGATATAGAAAGGTGGAGAGGTAAAAACAATTTCGGAAGAATTCCGTGATTCACGGAATTTCATTGGAAGTATCCTCCATTCCATCCTGCCGACGCTGAGTACCCCGTGGCTGGCGCTGTTAGATGTCAGGTTCGGCTTGACCAAAGAAGACCCATCTGCAACTGGTTGGACTGAAACTGATCGGCTTGCGTACACACATGCACAGACACACACACACACACACACACACACACACACACACACACACACACACACACACACACACACACACACACACACACACATTCATAACTGCTATCCTCTTCATGCAAATTTACAAGTGTATCGAGCGAAGTGGATCAATCAAGAATCATTCCGTGTTAAGTGAATATATCGAGATAAAAATGTAGCAAAGACAAATTTACTAGCAAAAAAGAAATGAGTCGGTAACAAAATTCCCGTCATGTTCTCACCACACGTGTCGAATCAGAGAGTTTCATCAAGTACTATTCCGTAAAAAACCACACTATCACAAAATTCTAAAATCACACTACCAACGTAAACGGATGGGCATAGACTGATAGAATAAGAAAATACGGTCTTGCAAAATCACATCAAAACATGGAGAACTTGATCGCAATAAACTTACGTAACAGTGGCAACCCTTGCAGGCATTTCTATGAGTTATTTGGATTTGTTACTAGTGCTCCTCACTAGATAAAAATCCAAATTATTCATGCGATCGGTGGGGAAGATGTCCTACTACGTATAGTATCTTGATCAAGTCAAGAACAACAAGTTCATTTTCAAACTGGACTTGTCAGAAGCATATTACCAAATTCAGAAAGAATTGAACTACATACCCTATACTTCTTTCATCATTATTTTTCGTGGGTTTTTCCGATTCCGGCGCCTAACCTCAGGAGTCCCCGTTGGGCCAGTGACGTTCCAGTGGTTGATGGACCGGATAATAGCCCCCAAACTGGATTACCACTGCTCTACATGTCTGTACGATATTGTGATTTTATCCAGCTCTTTTGAAGACGACCTCCGATTGATCGAGTTAGTGATTCTGCTCTTTAGTGGGACCAATCAGGAGCTGAACCAAGACAAATTAGAATTATGTTGCCTTTCCGTGGGGTGCTTGGGACACGCGGTATCCACGGCCACCAAGCCAAACGCGACGAGGTGGAGTTCATTCCGAACTACCACGCACTCACAACAGCATCTTTTTGGTAAACTACTCAAAAAAACGTCAAGTTCTACTGGGATAAAGAGCAGAATTATATGCTTCAGAGAATAAATAAGATACTTACCAACCCTCCGCGATCCACGAAACCTTTCCCAGTTCATACTGACGCGAGTGATTAGGTAGAGGTAGCAGTGCTCGATAGCTAGGACTATCCAATTCTTTTCACAAACCGAGTGATGATCTCTGCGGAGCGGAAATATACCGACACCAGAAAAGAGAGCTTAGCTGCTGACTGGGCCAACGAAAAGCTGAGGCCATAAGTTGAAGGTTAGGGCCATAAGATTCAGGGGGTAACCGGCCATAGCATCCTGTGTTTGGCTCTGCAACTTGGAAAATTCCCGGGGTAAAATAGCGTGTGCTCGGTGGGTTATTTTTTGTAACGTCTTGATCGTGGGTGAGGTGTATTTCAATAATCTATCTCAAAATGAGGATGGGATATTAATTTACTAGAATCGTACATTACTATACATGTTCATTGCGCGGCTGGGATGCAACTCTCGCAAGTGCGGGCGTGCCGAGGCTCAATGCCCGAATTATGCTGACTCGTCAGTCACATGCATACATAACAGCTCTCCACCTCTTTTATGTCTGAGTTTCCCTGAAAACGCGGAGAGCGTCTCAATTTTACATTAGTATTATTGCTCTCAATTATTTGATTTACGTGTCGTTTAACAGTCACACCTTTATCATTCGATACAATGTACGTGGATGGTGAAACTTGTTTAATAGTAGTACCGCTTGACTCTCTACCTGATCTCACACCGTGCTCGTCTATCATAACACGATCGCCTGTTGACAATTCAGTCTTGCGCTTTCCTGGTTGAGCTACCATTTGCTCAAGTTGCTTTTTCGCTACAATTTCTATAACAATCGGTCGAAGTAAATCAAATCTCGTTTTCAGTTCCCGTTTTGATATCAAATACGCTGGGCTTCTACGCGTTGTACAATGTTCAATACTTCTATAGTCATATAAAATCATATTAATTGCATCATCTAGCGACTCTCCTCCTTAACGATTTTAGTTGAACGATTGAAGCTGCAGATATCGTGTTTAAGACACCATTTCTAGTTTAAAAACCCATGAAATTTATTACTTCTGAACTGTGGTCGCTCGTCCGTTACACAATGTAGCGGTGGACCGTATCTAGCGAAAAAATTTTTAAATTCCACTATCAACCTATACGCTTCTGTATTTGTATTAAAATCAATCGTTTCTGGCCACTTGGAGTGTACATCTATAATTATTAACCACATTTTTCCGTAAAACGGTCCTGGAAAATTACAATGAGTACGGCTCCAAGATTTGCCCGGCCAAGGCCATGTCGTTAACGGCGTTTTAAGCGGTTTCTTTGGCTCAATCATACAAACTTCGCAATCATTTACTATATTCTCAATATTTCGATCAATGTTAGGCCACCAAACATACGAGCGTGCATACGTTTTGATTTTCACAATGCCTAAATGTGTAGCATGTAATTCACGTAAGATTATTTTTCTCATACTCTCTGGGATTACCGCTCACAATCCCGAAAGTAAGCAACCCCTTTAACTGTTAATTCTAACCTTCTACTATATAAACTTTTCTCATCGCTCGTCATTTCTTTTGTATTATCTGGCCAATAGCCTAAAACTCTTTCGATTGTTGTAGCAATTAATTCGTCTTTTTTATTCATTTCCGCTAATATTTTATAATCAAATGCAGTTACCCCTCCATTGAAGAAATTAACATGTGAGTAATCAACGTCTATCATTTCCGTATCATCAGTAATAGGCAATCGAGACAGAGCGTCGCAGTTCCCATTTGCTTCTGATTCCACATGTTCTATGTTATATCTGAATCCCGATTGTCCGTTTATTTATTTTATTTTATTTTCTCTATTGTCTTAATCGGGTTCTCAGAATTCGAAGCAACTCGTAAAGTTGTCTAGTTTTGATCCGAATGCTCACAAAAATACTAGTCAAACAGTGACCTTTATACAATAACCTGTCAATTTAGTTCAGAATCGATTTCAGAAATCATTCAGGAATCAGATAATCAATTCCTTAGAGTCGTACATTACTATATATACTTATTGCACGGCTGGGATGCAACTTTCGCGAGTGCGGACGCCTCGAGGCTCAACGCCCGAATTGTGCTGACACGTCAGTCACATGCATACACCACATTCTCTTTTACCGACACTCTGAACAGACACTCAAATAGCTTTTATTGAGTTTTCATCAAGGAAAAACAGTCAAAGTTCTTTTCAATTACATTTTGGGAGATTAGGATAATAGACGGAGTTGGACGAAAATTTTTTTGTTATAAGCTGTTAGACTCTCCTATATACCTGAATTTCTTCAGATTTTTTCGACTACCCGGTACTGAAAAAAGAAATATATTCTATAATAGTCCACCAAAAATCGGCATTCCGAAATATCAACGGTGCATATCCGTGTGAGTCGGATTTTGAAAGTTGAGTTTCTTCGCTATCTTTTCCGAAAAAAATCAATTGATTCCAGACATAACAAGAGTTTTGTCCATTTTCTCACAATTTTTTTCCACTGTGCGGCGCCCTCCGTTGTCCGTTCAGCGCGGACGTGATCACAAATGCGCCTACGCTCGCTTAGATCCCGAAAATCGGCTGCGCCAAAGCCCTTGTTGCATGGCCCTTGACGATCTCGCGCCTTCAACCAACCCGTCACGTTTCGCCCAGATCTACCTGATTCACGCGCATGGCGTGGTTGCGCCGCAAGTCCACTGTCTCGTGTCGCCATTCGATGGCCGCTCAGCTGCCTGCGTTCTTTTCGTGCGTCGTTAACATTCGCCGTTTTAACTCACTCCATCTGTACACACGTACACATAGAGTCTCTTTCTCTCTCTCTCTCTCTCTCTCTCTCTCTCTCTCTCTCTCTCTCTGGCGCGGTAAGTACCAACAGCAGCACGTACTCTCGATCGCTCCTCCGTGTTTGCCCATTTTCCTGCCGAAAACCTGCCTTCGGGCAATTTTGTTTCAGCTCCTTACAAGCCCTTTTATGCAAGTCGTCACAGCATTCTGCATCCCTGCTGTGTAATTCGACTTGCAGTAACTACTCTAGCCTCAATCAACCACCATCCTGAAAGCGAGGTTAGGAGCGCAAGGAGCAAAAACGCGGCAAACGGGCGGAGTCTCAGCGGAGCCCCAGCAGAGCCCCAGCGGAGCCCCAGCGGAGCTGCAACAGCTGATCGAGCCAGTACAGGTACGTCCCCTCTCCCTACTCATTTTGCACGGGCGGTAGACATGGCGCCAGACAAACTCAACACCTGCGCTGTGTGTAAAGAAACAAAGAATACAAGTGATACAAAATTCATGTGTGAGATATGTATTTGGTGTTAGGAGGGACGAACACATCACTCCTCACAGGGCTAAGCTGGGCTGGATGCGCACGGATATTAGGAGGCAATATTTCATGGCTGTACTTCTGTACAAGATCCTGCGCATCCGACAGCCGGAATACCTTCTGAGCCTCTTAACTAGGTATGTGTCCACTCGGCCCCCCAGGGGTGATGCACCAGAACTCTCAATCCCCAAAATGACGACCAGTTTTAGAACTAGTTCTCTGATACTCTACTCACACCTCCTTGCACTAGCTTGATCGAATTATCTTGTATTATATAATGTATAGAGCTTAATTATACATTCATTAATAATTGAGTGACGGGAGATTATGTCGTCACAGGATATTCATTCATATGTTGAGTTCGGCGTCAAAAGGCAAATGCACGGCATATCGGAGAGTGGGGGGAGAACACGAGGAAAGTTGGAAGACAGGACTCTGGCCCAGACGCAGGCAGCAGCCGCGGGAGAGCGTGCGAGCGACGTGCGGAACAGCTAATGTAAGTACTCCGACTAAACGTTATTTGGAGTCGGCAGCCAAGGTCACGGAAAATAACTCTCTCGTGCGCGCGCTGCCACCGAACCGTAATGAGTCGCGAAAATTCAACGAGAAAACGCGCACGGCTCTCCTGGCTCACTAGCTCGCGCGAAAAGTGAATGCGCGGAGTATGAGATTGGAATGATGAGTTGGAGAATTAATTTTATGGTATACGTGATCATAAACGCTCAGTTTACGATTCGATTTTCGGGCACTCTAATCGATGCGTAAAATTTGCGTTTGATCACTATGCCATAAAATATTGTATGCAACTCGTGAAATACGATTCCACGCACTCGTGTGACCATCTAGCCTTCGTTTGCTGGCTTCGCCGAGGACTCGTGCCAGCTTGGCACACTGGTGCGTAAAATCGCATTCAACGCACTAGTTGCATAAGATACTATTGCGGGCGCGAGATAATAATAAGGTTCAAGAGCTGCAAAAACGCAACATCATATGATCGTAGTAAGATAATGGTTTGAATGAAATAAATGAACAGTCGAATAAAGATCGGCTAGAAACAAGTTCAAAGTTAAGAGCGCGTATTCCAATTTTCATTGTAGTAGATTCATGAATTCCCTCCCTCAACGGATGATCGTAATCGTGAATGCTGCACCGGCAAAGAATTCTGTCCGAGGAGACAGATTCGCCCAAGATAGTGCGTGGTCATAACCACCCCTCACCATGGACCGCAGATTGCAGCGGTGATAGAGCAGCCGAGGAACAGAGCAGCATCGACGAGGAGAAGCTTGAGTAAGGAATCTTCCCCCCCCCCCCCCCCCCCTGAGCGCGAATACCCTGGCGGGACGACGGGTTGTCTCGGAAAACAGTCATACCCTCGCATCTCGTCGCAGAAGAACCCGAACGTAAACCACACCGCAATCACACCGTACAATTGTACAACATAATGTACAGAAAATAAATTTCATCTGAATCTGAATCTCTCTCTCTCTCTCACTCTCTCTCTCTCTTTCTCTCTTTCTCTCTCTGGAAGAAAGCTCATGTCCCCCTGCTAAAGGAGAGTGCTTTCCCGTCGTTTTTGGTGTGAAGAGGGACACATCACATCTTATAGGGCCAAGTTGGGCTGGATGCGTACGGATATAATGATGCAATATTTCATGGTTATGATTTTGTATGAGATCCTGCGCATTTGACAGCCCGAATACCTTCTGATCCTCTCCACTAGGTACGTGTCCACTAGGCCCTTCAGAGATGATGCACCGAAACTCTCGGTCCCCAAAATGAGGAACGTTTTTAGAATAAATTCCTTCCAGGTGCAAGCAACACACCTCTGGAACTCCCTTCACTCCTCAGATAGAAACTTGCCGTCCTTATTAAGTTTCAAGCAAACCATAATGTTATATTTTTTAGAATTAATCGGAAGATTTTGGTATTTTTTTTTTCATGAGAATAGTCACGTTATCTGTGATAACTAGTTTGAATAAATTCTTCATGACTAGTACACTAGTACCCTGACACTCCATCTGTGACAATTAGTTGTATATACATATTCTTCTTATGATGACAAGGATGACATGTGAAATATGTTCATATAAATGACTCATGATTTCAGAGAAATGACTGATATCCTGTAAAATGCCAATTTTGTTTCTTGATACAATAGAACATATCTCGCTATCCATCTATCTATCTATCTATCTCTCTCTCTCTCTTCACGTGCGCGGCGCCGATGCACCGCGATTCCACCACTACCGTCGACCAGGAAATTCATCGTGCCCACAGAAAGGCCTCGTCTGACCCCGAGATTTGGTGGTCGCCTACTGACAACACCAATGACATGCCTGCTGTTCACGGTCTCGGTACTCCGTCCACCTTTCTTCTTCCGTCTCCGCGCTGAAAGAACTCCCAACCCTCGGCGTTTCACGAATCGCTGAAACGCACCAAGCCTCGAATTGGCAACGACTCCACCGGATCGTCGATGAAACCTCGCGCGCTCATCTCACGTACTCTCTTCGTTGGATAACCCTTGATCCTCGCGCCGCGTTCCTCACGCCACGTTACCTCACTCACGCCGTGTCTCTGGCTCGCGAGCAAAGAGTCAGTGTTTTCGCCACGCAGTCCGCCAATACCCGAACCGAATACTCCGAATGCAGAAAAATCTGGATTGGCCCTCAAAGATCGACAATTTATACATACTTGCTTTGCTGCCAGTTGGACTCAAAATGTGTCGCAACGCGCGCTTCCCCTCACAGGCGCTCTCTCTGCTATGTGGGCGTACGCTCCGACAACCTGCCACGACGCGGCCGTGCGCAACTCAACCACTCGCAACTTTCATTTCGACTCATACATTCTGTAGAAATATATGGAAAATGAATTATAAAATTAATTGAATCAGTCACATATTTGTAGCTTGAATAAATTTCGTTAGGAAAATCATTGAGGGTCATGTAATCTAGTGCGCGTTCGCACCAGGTTACACTATTTCCTCACGCGTTTTGGGATTTATTCTACAACATGACACCCGAATGATTTCCGGCTCCTGAAGCAACGGTTGCTAGAAATAGAAACAAATGGTTGCCACGAATATCAACAGTGGTTGCTATGGAAAATATTTCATCGATTCCTATCGATTCTCATTACCTCTCATAGCCCCATTGAGTACTTATGAGGGTTTGTGAGAATATACGTTAGAAACGGTTGGTAGAGAAATAACCAACGGATTTTGCTGAAAATTGAACTCGGCCGAGATTCTGCCGGGAATAACCTGTGTTCCGAATTTCAAAAAGATCGGATCCTTCCTTAGAGAGTTATCGTGGACGAAGAAAAACGACACACACCCACACACACACACACACTTTTGAATTTCCATGTTTTTTGACCCGTAGATTACGAAAATCAAGGTCCGAGCTCTGATTCGGTGGGTCGATTTTTGCCCCATTACAAAGCTTTCTCTTATAGAAAGCAGAAGAAGTGAAACAAAATTTTTATATTTGAATTTAAGAATGAAAATCATATCACGATGTAGAAGTTTAACATTCAAACGTTAGAAATTGTGATGTAGAAGTTTCATCTATGTACTCTCCATTGGGATTTGTAATTCTAGTGGAATAATGTTGATTATACCATAAAAATGAAAATCTGGGGATAATGGAGTATTTCATTCGATTCCAAAGATGAATCACGTAACCATTTCACATTCATGTTTGATTTCAGTACTTTTAATTCGAGCATTGGTGAATTGATCGGAAATGGATGGACGTCAGATAACAGATCATGCAACAATTGCTTCAAGCGGTACTTCGGAAAAATAGAAGTTCTGATGGGGCTAATCATACTTGTTGGATACTTGACGGTTTACGCAAGATTTTACCACTTTTCCGTGTCATTTTTGAAAAAACAGACTCGAATATGCTATGATAAAGTGAATAGAAAAATAGCCATAATAGTGATACATCTATATGTGACCTGCTGCCCGTTCGCACCAGGTCACACTAATCGCAAAGGATTGGCTCTATACCGGGGCACTCCGTATTGCTTTCTCAAAGAGAAAGCTTTGTGATGGGGTAAAATTCGACCCATCGAATCGGAATTCGGGATCTCGATTTTCGTAATCTACGGGTCCAAAAATGTCTGTATTACAACTAACCGGAGATCAGGAGATCGCTTGTTCAAATCCAGCCCGGGGAGCGTGAAATTTTCTTCTCACAATATCACTTTGGGATAGTCCACCAAGCCCGAGTTTATTCGTCATAGCAGCTGTTGTTTACGTCCTCAGCAACCGTTACTATGGAGTAGGAAAAGTCAGTTTGAAGTCCATTTTTGGAACTGTTGATGACTAAGAAGTAAGAACATCGAAGCTCCGACATTTACCATAGCAAACATTGTTTACGTCCTTATTAAGCGTTACTATGGAGTAAGAAAAGTCAGTTAGAGGTCCGTTTTTGGAACTGTTGACGACTTAGAAGTAAGAACACCAAAGCTTGGATATTTACCATAGCAACCGTTACTATGGAGTGGAGGAAATGAGTTAGAGTTTCATTTTTTTTTTCAAAGAGTGGTGATTACTGCAAGTTGAAGTTCAATTGCAATACTTTGAGAAAGCATACTGCTGAGGCACTTGGCAGCGGTTTTTATGATGGGCGCCAAGAATGCTCTGGCCAGCTCACAGGAGAACCGGCTTCTTGTGCAGGGGGGGGGGGAGATGGCCGGCACGCGGGGACTCTCCGCGTGTGTTCGTTCTACGGTATGGGGGCGAAGGGGAAGCAAGCCTCCGGCTGCGACTGTCACCCCGCGGTCCCCGGGCGTTCGCGGGGCGAGAAGAAGTTGGGGTTCGGTAGGTTCTGGGAGCGCCCATCGGCCCTCCTCTCCAACCACGCCCCCTGTCGCCCTACCACTGGTGCTCAGCGCCACCACCCGCGTGGTCACGGCCATGGTGCACCATTCGCGGTCGGTCATGTAGACCATGGGACTCCAATGTTCTTTAATATGGTTAAGTAATTCGAGGAAGCGCGTGGGACTCCATCGCATTCCCGCCACCTCTTTTCCCGCCAACGATTCAAGCCCGTGGCACAGAAATAACGAGTCATATTCGACTCCCGGCGTTTTGCACACCTGGCCTTAAACCGACCCAGGACCTTTTTGAAGTGAAACTTCTATTAAGACGTTCGACGGGCGACACGGGCGACGGGCGCATGGAGAGTAAAGTCGTGCGTGAGAGAGGTTCCCCTCGATCCGTAAAGTTTCCCCTCTCGAGGAGAAGAAGGGAGGAGAAAACACATAAATCATGTCTTTGCTCTCTCCCCGTGTAGTTAACGAACGCCCCTCTCCACGCGCTGGCCGTGGCAAAGGTCTTGTTCTCTATCTCTGTCTCTCTGCTCTGTAGATCCATGCGTGTGCCCCCTCTCCCCATGCGCCTGCCCTCTCCCCATGCGCTGGCGACAGCGCGGTGGTATCGGTCGACTTCGGTCAAAATCGGTCTCCCTCTCTCTCTCTCTCTCTGTATATACATCGTATACGTGCAGTATGCGCGTGCCCTGTATACACGCGCTGGCGGGCTAATTTATACAAAATATTCTCAGAACAATTTCAAAAAATATTTAAAAAAATATGTACAGTCAATGATTTGTTATAAAATTAATTTGTCACAACCAGGACATTTTCATCGCTTACATCATTGGTATTATCATTCAAAACTTTTACAATTAGTTTATGATAACTGAAAAATGAAATATATGTATCAGAACTTAATTGATTGATAAATCTTCCAAATACAGCATCAATGGTTGTTCCTGCTTTAATCGTAGGCTCAGCAATATGAGTGAGAATATCTAAATTAAGTATTTTCTTCATAAAATTAATAAGTTGCTGTCCTTCATTTGTTGAAAAATTAACGTTAAAATCTCCAGATATTATCATTGGTTGTCGAATGAGGAAAAATTATTATCGTTGCTATTTATATTTCGCCGAACAGCAAACTAGTAAATATTATGAAGTTCATTCACAAAGATCTTCGAGAGGTTCTATTATATTGGAAGAAAATTTTCATAAAATACCAATGATAATATCTGGAGATTTTAACGTTAATTTTTCAACAAATGAAGGACAGCAACTTATCAATTTTAAGATGAAAATACTTAATTTAGATATTCTCACTCATATTGCTGAGCCTACGACTAAAGCAGGAACAACCATATATTTCATTTTTCAGTTATCATAAACTAATTGTAACAGTTTTGAATGATAATGCCAATAATGTAAGCGATGAAAATGTCCTGGCTGTGACAAATTATTTTTATAACGAATCATTGACTGTACATATTTTTTTAAATATTTCTTGAGAATGTTCTGAGAATATTTTGTATAAATAAATAAATTCAATATTGATATATAGATATTGTTATTTATTATTTATTTTTTAATAACTATCACAAAATTTAGTTATTAATTTAATTATTATTGAACACTTTCATTTTGTATGAATGAATGAATTATTTTTTTAATCATGTTAACTGCATTGACGTTGACGGTAACATGTTAATTGAAGTTTCACTTCTGTCGGTGGTCCCGAGACCCACACCCGTTTTTGTACTTTTCCTGACAGAAGCCGCCTTGTGTCCCGGCTTCTGGCAGGAAAAGTACACTCCCACGAATGTGTGGGTGCGTCCCCAATGACGCGGTTTACGCGCGACTGTACGCGCGTAAAGGGGTATAGCCAACCTTAGCCGCCAGCCTGCCCGGCCTGCCGCCCGTCACAGATGGCGCCACTGGCGGGCGACTAAGGTTAGCTACACCCCTCTACGCGCATACAGTCGCGCGTGAAGCACGTCATTGAGGACGCACCCTGTTAGTAAGTCTCCCCATTGACGCGTTCGCATTCCTCGGCATGTTCGATCTTCTGTGCTAACATTGGAACTTCCCGAATGCAGCGGTGACCCCGATTGACGACTATTCCATTGCGCTCGCTCGTTCTGCCAGTCTTTCATCAGTTCCATTAGCAGCTGCTTCAGCTGGCTAATCTCTGACAAGCTCTCCTCATTACCGCACCTGCTTTATGGCTACTGAATAGCCAATATCGATCCCCCTCTTTTCTCGGACTCGTATGCAGCTGCAGGTATTCGGGACCTCTCTTCAGTCGGTGGTGGCTCCTAACGCGCGTCCAAGTCTCAAAGCTTCTCGTACTCTCTGCTCTCTCGTTCCAAATCACTATAGGATTTCATCTACAGGTACAGCATCGCATTTTTGTATACTGGCAGTAGATTCTGGAAAGTTCTGTCGATTTGTCTCGCTTCCGTTGGCACGACTTCAAAATAACGGACGATAGATTTAAATTTTGACAAGAATGTGACATGGATCAGAAAAAATTTTATTTCGACATGAACTTTTCTCCGATCCATGTTGTTTCTGCGCTCGTAGTTCTTCCCATCCATCTTCGTCGTCCATCTCGGCTCAAATCTGTCTAGAAGCTTTTTTGAACTTGCGCCAAGTACAGATCTCAGCTTTCATCGTTCTATACCAATCCGCCGCGCCTTTGTGGAGTATGCTAGGTATCGCCGCCAGAAACGCAGTATCCGGAATATCTACACATGATATGTAGTCATCCAGGCGTTCTATAAACTCCAGCGTGTTTATTGATACATCGTCCGTGAATCGCAATTTCCAGTTATGCATGGATTCTATGCATCCATGACCGCTTATGTAATAGCTGCGCTCCAGTGTGTTTGTTTCCGTGTTTATAATCGGCGATGGTTTTGCGTTCTGGTCGTACTCGTCCGACTCCAACAATGCTAGCGCATTATTGAGGTTATTCACGTTCGCTGCTACCGGCTCTCTTACGCGACCCTTTGACTTGCGTATCATGATTTTCCGTCGCACTTTCTGGTCAACGCGCGTGCTCGTTCTCGCGTCAGATTCGCTTTTGCTTCTGGACGATATGTTCGAATCGTCCAGGTCGTTTATGTCCGACTTTGACGGTTTTGTCGTCAGCAATTGTTCTTTCCCGAGTGCCCATCGATTTTCCAGAATAAACTTTTCTATAGCCGGTATCATTGCCAATCTTTCTGGTAGCGTAAGGTAATCTTCAATCTACTAATTCTCTCCATTTTTTAACTTGTTTCTCCCGTTTGTATATTCTCCGTATTCTCCGTATTCTCGCCCTCGCTCTCATATCTTCGCTCATCATCGATCGTTCTACCACGGTTAGCCCATGGTCCTTCTCGTCATCTTTGAACGACAGCACACCTTCGACTTCCACCTGTTTTATTTCCCATCCGTGTAGACGTTCTTTTTGTGTACGCAGTTTTCCCGTTACTGCGATTTCTGCTTTTTCCAGTTTCTTACGAACTTTTTATCTATTCATTTTACTTATTGCTTCGGGTCGTTCGTTCCAGTTATCTACCTTTATTAACACTTCCATGGCCTATCTGTACAATTTCAATGCCGCGTCTGCCATTTTACGCATTTGAGGTAGTTTATGCTATATAAAGCTCACGCACATACGTATGGTACTTCTACACGGCACACGCACGGGCGAACACAGCTTGCTCATACGCTGTCTCACTTGCTCTCGCTGCGCTCACGAGTTCGCCACGTGAAATCATCAAATTTGCATTAAAATAACTCAGAAACAGTACGGTTTAACATGATACACTAGGCGAGGGAAGTTTTCGTCACTATATCCTCTATAACATACTGTTTCTTTGGCAACATCTAAAGAAGCGTTCTCGAGATATCGATGAGAACGTCTTTTTGAGCATCCCCTGAGAGGCTCGGTACAGGACTTCACGTCTTGAAAAGTGAAAATTTGACATTCAATATTTCTTGATAGGCACGACTGAGCTCGCTCAAATTTTGATAGTTGGTGTAAAATATTGATATGAATGAGTGGCTGAAATTCAAAGACAATTGTAAGAAAACGCAGTTTGGCATAAACTACCTTGAATTGAGAATCGAAAATTTACACAATATATCGACACGAGTTGTAAACTCTACTAAACAAGTTAGATCGTGAAGAAAATCGTGAAATCAGAAAAGAAGTATCTGTTTGAATTTGTTATCCAAATTATATAATAAACACAACTGACAACGAAATTGTACATATTAACAAGTGGACCTGTATGATCGGCGAAATCAACTCGATAAGTCTCTTTACTCGCCGCGACCCACTCTTATACAATGTCACTCATTCTACGTGTCCCGGTCCACTAATTTGCACAAAGTTCAATGACGTCTTCCTATACCTCGAGCAATCGGTTTCAACAGGAGATTTTTACTGTCTTGTATGTATGCATGTATATCGTGAATTTTCATACTAAAGATAGACCTTTAAAAAGGCTAAACGTTGACGACAAGTATGTTCCGGATCCTATAGTTCGTTGTTGAAAAAATTCTTATGCGACTAAATTTTAACATGGTTAAAAAAAATCGTACGAGGCTGTAAATTTATATTCTAATTCATTTTTTTAAGGCGGTTTCAATGACGTATTGACAACCCGGGAAAAACCGCTGCCAAGTGCCTTAGCAGTATGCTTTCTCAAAGAGGCTTCAACATCACCCACAAACGCATCCCAAACCTGTACTTTCACCATTCCACTAGCGTAGATACTATCATTTATTTTTCAAAAATATTATTTAATCAGTTCAATTCGTATCTTTGTGACTGTGTAAAGTGTCGTTCTTTTTCAATTGACCAAACTTTGTCGCGACTGTTGATGTCTGCCCGGGCTCTCTTATTATTTGATCAAATGCAACAAAGCAAACGGTTCTAGGTTCTACACGATGAGAGACATTTAGACCTGCTTAATTTTTCGATCAATTCATCTTGTGACTGTCATACGGTTTAATGGTGAATAAAATCGATCCGTCCTGCCCTTAAGTCCGTATTTAGCAAACTCGAAGACTCATTTTGATCATTTTCGACGGCAAAAGACACCAAATTTTCCCAATTTTCTCTATAGCACGTTGAAAATACTGGAAACGAATCTTACATGAATTTTTCTTTCCCTTAGCAACGGTTGCTAGGGCGGTAAACAACGGTTGCTAAGGAGCTAATTGGGAAGATTTTGTGTCCTTTGCCGTCGAAAATGATGGAAATGGGTCATAAATTAATGATTTCCAACCTCCGTAACTGTTGCTAGGGAAGTAAACAACCGTTGCTATGGAGCAAATACAACAATTCAGTGTCCTTGGCCATCGAGTGTGACTCAAAACTGATTTTCCGGCTTGCCCCAATGAGCACTCATAAGGATTTGTGAGAAAACACGTTAGGAACGGTTGCTAGGGAAATAACCAACGGATTTTGCTGAAAATTTAACTCGGACTAGATCTTGTCAGAACTAACCGGTGTGCAAAATTTCAAGACGATCGGATCATTCCTTCGGGAGTTATCGTGGACGAAAGAAACAAAAAAATAGACACCTTAACAACTGTTGCTAAGGAAATAAACGACGGATTTCGCTGAAAATTAGTGTAGGTGGGTTTCTGAGGTAACTGATTACGAATCCGACCTCAGATTCTAAAAATTGAAATTAGATCGAGCCTATAAGATCACCTGACAAAAATTTGGAAAAAAATGGAACTTTGTTGAAAATTAGTATATATGGGATTTCGAGGCCGCTTATTACGAATCCGGCCTCAGATTCTAGAAATTCGGATTTAGCCTCTAATATTGGTCCCTACCGAAAATTTGGTAAGATACTGGATTCTAATAAAAAATGTAATCCATGGGTTTTTGAGGTCGCTGATTACGAATCCGGCCTCAGATTTCCAAGATCCAATATAGACCATTCGAGAAAATACACTGGGTCTTGATGAAAATTATTATATGAGGGTTTTTTGGGAGTCAATCAATGATTAAAACAGTATAATACAGTAGAATTCGTATGTTTTTCTGGCTTTGTCATATGGTATTCAGATGCTGATTCGCATCTTACGGAAACGATATTATCCAATTTTTGAAGATTTATAATAAATTCTCGTCATTTCAAACTGCAACAGGTGGTTGTTAAACTTGAAGTAGTAAATCGTTGTGACAATTATTAATCACTAGTCAGAATCACTCACTCACTATCGCTCGCTCGTGTCTTTCATTCGCTCTATCATAAATATGGATGAACATTGAAATTTTCAATTGTATCATCGATGAATAATTTAATCGAAAACCAAAATTTTCTATCTCCCCACGTCCACCATTTTCGTTCACACAGAATACGCCCACGCATGAATATTATCAAATTTGTCGATTCGAATGTAGGATGCGCCCCGGCTTCTCTATCGATCTGCTCGAACATATTTTCAAAAAATCAACCCTTCGTACGTTTTTAAAAGGGGGTCCTACCCGGACATCGGTAAACAATTTTTTAAATTCTCCATACGCCCACCATAACTTGAATTTTTCAAAATTTTTTCCTTATGGAAATGTAGTCCTCGATCCCACCTTCCGATCTGCAATACCAAAGATATCTCGAAACTGTATAATTTTGGTTTAGCATGAATAAGAAAATTGACGAAAATGTTTGATTGTCACCACACCATTTTCTTCCACAAATAATACGCCCACGCATCGATGTTTTCAAAGTTTCCAACATTAACTATAAAAGCGTTCAAGCTCCTCTAACGATCTGCTCGAAAAAAATTTTGAAGAATCAACCCTTTGTACGTTTTTTAAGAGGATGATACAGGAACATCGGTAGAAAATTTTCGATTGTCACCACACCATTTTTGTTTACAGAGATTACGCCCATGCATCAATGCTTTCAAATTTTTCAACATGAATTATGAAAGCGCTCAAGCTCATCTAACGATCGGTTTGAACAAAATTTCGAAAAATCAACCCCTTGTACGGTTTTGAAGGGGATAGTACGGAAACATCGGTTAAAACTTTTTTTAAATTCTCTATACGCCCACCACAAATCGAATTTTTCAAAATTTTCTTTCTATGAAAATGTAGCTCTCGACCCCACCTTTCGATCCGTCATACTAAATCTACCTCTAAATTGTGTAATTTTGGTTTTGCATCATTGAGAAAATTGACGAAATTTTTTTTTTATCACCACACAATTTTTGTAGACAGAGGATACGCCCACGCGTCAATGTTTCCACATTTTTCAACATGAATTAGGAGAGCGCTCAAGCTCCTCTACCGATATGCTCGAACAAAATTTTGAAAAATCAACCCTTTGTACGTTTTTAAAGGAGATAATACGGGAACATTGGTTAAACATTTTTTCAAATTCTCTATACTAGACCACAACTCAGGTTTTTCAAATTTTTTTTTTCTCAGAAAGTGTAGTCCTCGACCCCACCTTTCGATACATCATACTAAATCTACCTCTAAATTCTCATATCATTGTTTCCGAGAGCAAGGAAGGTGGACTAGAAAAATGTACGGATCCATCTTATTATTATGTAGATGTAAATCATGCGAATCAGCTTCTGAACTCTATATGACAATACGAATTTTTAAAATCTGAGGCCGGATTCGTAATCAGTGACCTCAAAAAAAAACCATGGATACCGATTTTTATTCAAATCCAGTATCTTTTCAAACTTTCGGTAGGCGATCTTAGAGGTGAAATTCGAATTTTTAAAATCTAAGGCCGGATTCATAATCAGTGACCTCAAAAACTTGCGTATACTAATTTTTATCAAAATCCAGTATCTTTTCAAAGTTTTGTCCGGTGATCTGAGAGGCTCTAATTTTGATTTTTAAAATTTGATGCCGGATTCGTAATCAGCGACCTCGAAATCCCATGTATAGTAATTTTCAACAAAATTCCATTTTTTTCCAAATTTTTGTCAGGTGATCTTAGAGGCTCTAATTTTGATTTTTAAAATTTGATGTCAGATTCGTAATCAGCGACCTCGAAATCCTATGTATAGTAATTTTCAACAAAATTCCATTTTTTTCCAAATTTTTGTCAGGTGATCTGAGGGGCTCTTATTTTGATTTTTAAAATTTGATGCCGGATTCGTAATCAGCGACCTCGAAATCCCATGTATAGTAATTTTCAACAAAATTCCATTTTTTTCCAAATTTTTGTCAGGTGATCTTATAGGCTCTGTAGTGTATGGGCTGCGCGATAGGGACGCGAGGCGGGGAGAGCGACCGCGGTACGTGCGTGTACACGAGGCGAGAAGGTATGCGTGAGCGTGAGCGCGGCTCCGTCCGACAACTATGTAGCGCGAGACGCGCAGAGAGACTTGACGAGAGGTCGAGTAAGGATCACAATAAAGGAACATAGATTCAAGGTAGTGTTACTCATCCACCTACGATTTCCAATCCCGCACCACGGCTGACGAGTACGGATTCAGCAACTGGCGACGAGGACGAACAGCGAGGACTGGGGTAATAATTCCCACGCGACGAGCGTTGGAGAGTAGAAGAAGCCGAGACGCAAGGGAATCGCGAGCGACGAACTCGGATTTGAGGACGCGTTGAGACGGCAGTCGAGTAAACTACACGGGCAAACAGTCGCGACGGGTGCCGAGGGTGCGACGAAAGGAAAGTCCGACGAGGAAAGTCAAAAGAGCTGCGCGAGCTCACAGTGGAAAGTATTAGTCGATGGGTGACGAAGGGTCGAAGATCGACAAGTCGACTGAAGAAAAACAAGAACCAGCAAAGGTACAGCTAACAGTTAACGAGGCCTACCATTTGCTTAAGGCATAAATAATCGAGCAGCTGGAAAATCGAGGAGTCGTGGTCGACAAGACAACCTCAAGGGACATTTTGAGAGAGCAGCTCGTGGAAATAGTGCGGGTAGAGTGCGCCGTCAAACGAGCTGAGGCAGAGACAGGAATAGCGCAAAGGACATCGACGGACAGCTCGTCAACGGAAAGCGAAAACAACGACGTAAGCGACCTCGAAGGAGATATCATGTCCTCCGACGGTAAACTGTTCTTCAAAGAGTCGGACGACTGGGAGGCGTTTAAAGATCGCTTGGAATTCTATTTCTTCGTGAGAAAGATAACGCAAGCAGAAATGAAAAGGGCAGAGTTAATGACGCACGTAGACGAGGCGACGTACAAACTAGTTCGAGCGCTGTGTGCACCAGCTAAGCCATCGGAAAAATCGTACGACGAGATCGTGAAACTGCTTTCAGAGCGTCTGCAACCGGAGCGGTCAGAGCTGATGGAACGCTGTAAATTTGATCGAGCCAGGCAAGAGTCAAACGAGTCCGTAGCCGAATTCGCCACCAGGTTGAGACATTTGGACTTAACTGCAACTTTGAAGGCAATTGGAAGGAGGCAATGCGAGACCAGTTTGCAGTCGGTATTCGAGACGAACAGTCAAGAGTCGAATTCTTCAAAAACAAGAAAATCACATTCGATGAGGCGCTCAAAGAGGCGTTGGCAAGAGAGGAAGCAACACAAAATGCCGCGGGAGCAGCTCAAGCGCTAGCGAACAAAAGCCATAATCAAGACAACTTCGCTATAGGTCAAAGGAAGTACGCCCGAGACCGACCCAAGCATTGGAAACAACAAGAGACGGGGCAGCAAACAGCCGATCTAAAATGCTTCTGCTGCGGGAAGACGGGGCACGAGACGAACAAGTGCAAGTACCGAGACAGGAGGTGCGATTTCTGCCACAAAAAAGGACACCTGGAACGAGCTTGCATAAGGAAGAAGAACTTGTCGAATAAATTTTTGGAAGAAAAATTCAGCGAAGCGGAGAGCGAAAGCAGCGACAAGGACAGCGAAAGCAGCATTTCATCAAAGGGCTCATCGGGCAGCAACAACTTCATCGATTTCCACGACATCGACACAACGGTAAATACGAGCGAGTGCAACGCGATAAGCGCCGAACCAATTTTTTTTTATGTTAAAATTAATGATAAAACTGTAGCGATGGAATTCGATTCAGGCACATACTTTAGCGTGATGTCTGAAGGGTTCGTAAACAAAAATTTCAGCAATTTGAAAATTAGTCGCTCGAAAACAAAATTAATTTCATACGAAAACAAAGCCATGGAACAATGCGGTCAAATCAAGAACTTGAAAGTTACCTTTAACAACAAAACCGAAAAGTTAAGTTGTGTGATTTTGAGAGGAGATAAAATTCCACTGATCGGAAGGCAGTGGCTTTCAATTTTCGGGCTTTGGCCATTAGATCAGTTATTACGTTCAGACATCATAGCTAAAAGTAAACAAAACATTCATAACTTACGTGTCGAAGGCGTGCGCGAAAAATTATTAGCAGAATTCGAGACTCTGTTTAGCGACACACCCGGTATTTACAACAAGCGGGAAATCAAAATACACGTTAAACCGAACGTGAAACCGGTAGCACTGGGAGCAAGACATATGGCATACGCGTTACGGCCGAAAGTCGAGCAAGAAATCGAGCGGTTGATGAAATTGGGCAATTTGGAAAAGGTAGAGTCAAGCGAGTGGGCAACGCCTATAGTGCCAGTTCAAAAAAGCAACGGCAAAGTCAGAATCTGCGGTGACTTTAAATTGACCGTAAATCCGCATATACAAATAACAAGACGCCCGTTCGCGAAAATAGACGACATATTCACCGTGATGCAAAACGGGTTAACTTTTTGATTACTTTTTGATCGGCTCTAATTTTGATTTTCAAAATTTGATGTCAGATTCGTAATCAGCGACTTCGAAATCCCATGTTTACTAATTTTCAACAAAATTCCATTTTTTTCCAAGTTTTTGTCAGGTGATCTTAGAGGCTCCAATTTGAATTTCCGAAATTTGAGTTCAGATTCGTGATCAGCAAACTCGAAAACCCACGCATACCAATTTTCATCAAAATCCAGTACCTTTTCAAATTTTTTTTAGGTGATCTTAGAGGCTCTAATTCGGATTTTTAAAATCTGAGGTCGGATTCGTAATCAGCGACCTCAAGAACGTACAGATACCAATTTTCATCCAAATCCATCGATGAAGAAAATATGTAATGTAAATAGTTTACTTTCAGAGTATCACGTCTCGACGTGGGATCAAGTTGTCATTCTCAGAAGTGTACAAACACATGCACACATGTACATACAGACACATGCATACGACATCATCCCCGAAGTCAGAAAAACTCCGAGGGGAAAAATTTCTCCTGAAACGGCACTTTTTATAGATTTTTTCTGAAATGGCACTTTTTATACTTGTCAATCTGATACGGCACTGTTTATTAGTCCTTTCGAGATTAAGGGGGTAGCCTACCTACATTTCAACATGGTTAACAAAAATCGTACGAGGCTGTAAATTTATATTCTAATTCATTTTTTTACGGCGGTTTCAATGACGTATCGACCACCCCGGAAAAAAAATTTTTTCATGGTGAAAAATTTTCTTCAATTTTTTAGAACGTACTTGGGATTTTTTTCTCGGTTCCTAGGAGTCTAATCGCAAAACCGATATGTTCGTCTGTGGACATTGTGTTGAGGAACCCTAAAAAAAATTTTCAGCCCAAACCACTTAGAATAAGTCTTAATTATTCATCTCCCCCTGCATCACGTTTCCACCTTCATTCTGCAACGTCATAAAGATGTCCATCTGATTCACACAAAGTAATTAGTGTACATGCGATGTGTCCGTGGGAGGATGTGTGTGAGTGTGTGTGTGTGTGTGTGTGTGTGTAACCAAATAGAAGACTGAGATTAACCGCGAACGGGCGAATTACATATTGTCAAGCTCTTTTGTATGTAGACGGTAGAGCGCCGACTCATTTGAGAGAGCGCCGCACTATCAGGTGGCGCGTCAGCGCCACCGACGACAAGTATGCGCAGCAAGCGAGGGGACGCGACAAGCCATTATATACAGCTCGTTTGCGGTGTAACCGCGCACCTGGAAATATTTTTCTTTAAACCTCTGTCCTACAGTTTTGCAATGGTTAACAGCAAAAACTGCATTCAGTTGTGTTTAACTACGTCAGGAAAGATTAAGAAAATTGATCTGGTTATTCGGGTATAGGAGGTATAAGTCGACGAGCAGACGACAGACACTCTGAACGTCTCGCAAAATCTCTCACAGAAAATTTTTCTCACCACTGGCGTATATTACGTAAGGCCTATTGCGAGCGTGGTTCTCAACGTAACGTAAACGTACATTACGTCCAGTCTCGTACCCTCGAATGATAGTGATGATGAAGAGGTATATATATATATATATATGTATATATTGTCACGGGCGGACAATGACATTGCCAGGCCCTGTGATATCTCTCTCTACAATATTGTATTGTTTGTGAATATTAGTTATGTTTTAGCGTCCAGCGAGAGAGCCAGCGCTGTCGACAAGGTAAGAGAGAGAGAGACCGCGTCGCGAACGAGATTCAATCCTCGCGCCGCGTGACGTCAGCCGAAGACGGCCGAAGCGAGCTCGGCCGGCCGAGCGCGCGGCGGAAGTATTTAGTTTATTGCCGGCCCTCGTGCGCGATACCACGAGCCCCCGAGACCACGAGACCGCCCGGGCTATCGCAACCACGAGGACACTAGCGGACCGATTCCCCACGTCATCCCCTTCGCTACCGCACTCCGAGACCGAGCCGAGGACGAGCATCGTCGAGCGCCGGAGCACATCGCCGAGTAAGTGCCGTCCGATCGCCATCTCTCTCTCTCCCGGCCAACACGCGTCCACGCTCTCTCTCGCTCCGGCCCGCGAGACGCGACCTAGGGCTCGCTGTCCTTCTGTGTAACTTCCCCCCTAGAATTAAATAAACTTTGTGTTCGTCAGAACCGTTTGATTCTTTATTTGCCACACTGTTCCCGCTCAAGATCGTACTCCCGCGCACACGAGCCTCACCACCTCGTGTGCGCAATCCTTACATTCGTTATCATGCTCTAGGCCCTATGGCCATTATATTAATTAATTATTAATAAATACGGCGGTGATAACTGGCGCCCAACAATCGTGGTGATGGACTAGTGTGGCAAAATAATTAGTTAAAATCGAAAAGCGAAAGCGCAACAGGTAAACCTGTTCCCTCCAAAATCCGGCGGCCATCTTTTATTCCTCGCCTCGTGTTAACCGACAACGTCCGGCGTAGCAACGGCAGCGCATGGCGCTGAGGTGATTTGCCGCGAAGAGACACGAGCAAGAAACTCGTTGAAGAATCATCGGAGCAAAATAACCTCTGACAGGAAGAGGCAATAACGAAGAGTTACAGCGCCGAATAATATCCTATTAGTCATAGCGAGCGAGATTCATACATATGTATATATATATTGCAACGGGGTGGAAACTGCACTTTTCGTGGTGCAGAAACTGCACCCCGCGCTATTTGATAATGCCCCGCTCCTCGCCCAGCGGCCGGGTCAGTCGCCCAGCTCCCACGAGCAGACGCCGCGCCAAGGGTCTTGGTAGTGACCCCCAGCCGCCCGTACCGGGGTACGGGCCGTCGCTGCTCGCGTAGTGGACGCTTTCCTGGGGCTGGGAAGAGCGGGGGGAAAGGGGGGTTGCGGGATCTCGTGCGGCGCTCGCGGTCCAACGTTGCGGCTCACGCCGATTGCTGGGGCTCCGTGGCAATCACCACGTGCAATGAGCCCTTAAGAAAATACTTAAGATT
>JAJGXB010000207.1:0-16781 GCA_020882725.1 Aphelinus certus
TGTGTCTTCCTTCCTATTAAGTGTGTGTTGGTACATATTGATGTGGAGCATTTCCGAAATAAGTCGTTTCTTATAATTCGCTTCGCGGTCTAAAATTTTAACGTTATTCCAATCAAATGTGTGTGTACTATTTTCTATTAAATGCAAAAGGACCGGAAGTGGTTTATCAGTAATTTTAATTTTCTCTTCGTCTCGCCAATATAACACATAGAATTACAGAACATCAAAAAATTACTGATAAACCACTTCCGGTCCCTTTGCATTTAATAGAAAATAGTACACACACATTTGATTGGAATAACGTTAAAATTTTAGACCGCGAAGCGAATTATAAGAAACGACTTATTTCGGAAATGCTCCACATCAATATGTACCAACACACACTTAATAGGAAGGAAGACACACAACAACTCAGTCACACGTATAGGAAGCTTAGCAAGATTTTTCAAAACAAACACACCAATGTATCTGATGGTATATAAGACCTCCAACGCTAGCTTTATACACAATAGTTTGACAATGGCAGTGGAAGCAGCCGCCTTTTCAGGATCAACGAGCCAGGTCCTGGGAATGACCGGGTGGATTTTCGGGATTAACAAGCCAGGTCCTGGGAATAATCCGGCTGGATTTTGAGACAATCCAGGTGGATTTTGAGGAAATCCAGATGGATTTCGGAAGAATCCCGGTGGATTTTCGGGATCAACGAGCCAGGTCCTGGGAATAATCCGGCTGGATTCTGGGACAATCCAGGTGGATCCCGGCAGAATCCAGGTGGATTTTCGGGAGGAACGAGTCAGGTCCTGGAAATAATCCTGATGGATTTTCTAAAATTCCATCCGGATCATTCCCAGGACCTGGCTCGTTGATTCCGAGAATCCATCAGGATTATTCCCATAACCTGGCTCGTTGATCCCGAAAATCCACCTGGATTCTTATGAAATCCACCTGGATTCTTATGAAATCCACCTGGATTCTTATGAAATCCACCTGGATTCTTATGAAATCCACCTGGATTCTTCCGAAATCCACCTGAATTCTCTAAAAATCGACCCGGATCATTCCCACGACCTGGCTCGTTGATCCCGAAAATCCACCTGGATTCTTCCGAAATCCACCTGGATTTTTCCAAAACTCACCTGGATCATCCCAAAATCCATCAGGATTATTTCCAGGACCTGACTCGTTCCTTCCGAAATTCCACCTGGATTCTGCCGGGATCCACCCGGATTCTCTCAAAATCCACCTGGATTATCTCAAAAGCCATTAGGATTATTCCCAGGACCTGGCTCGTTCATTCCGAAAATCCACCTGGATTCTTCCAAAATCCACCTGGATTTTCCCAAAATCCACCCGGATATTATCCCCAGGACCTCTCTGGTTGAATCTCAAAATCCACCTGGAACCCAGGTTGAATCTACTTGGAATCCAAGCTGAATCCACCTGGAATCTAGTCTAAATCCACCTGGAATCTAGTCTAAATCCACCTGGAATCCAGGCTCGTTATTTTCGACAGGGATTCCGTGATGATGCTGTTCGAGCCAAGTGTTTATGCCCTTGTACTTCTTGATGAGACGTTCCCAGGGGAAAGGGCTCTCGAAAAAATATACGATAGGATCAGCATTCTTGTTGAGTGGAAAAATTGCTAATTCTTTGAGGATGTAGTCGTTGCCTGGCTGTTAAAAGACTTGCATGTTCACCACGTACTCCATTTCGAAAGAGAATGAGCTTTCAAAATCATTCACTGCATTCATATATATTTGCGACCCCCCCCCCCCCCCCCCCCCCAACACCACTTATTTAAATAATCTTTCTGACATCTCCACTCAAAGGATTATATTCAACTATAGGATCATGTATAATTAAACAGTATGCTGATGTATTGTCTGGGAAATTTGTGTTAACATCTCATTCTAAAGGAATATCGACTGGAGCATTTTTCAAAGATTCATTTTATTTGGAACAATCAATGATTATTAGAGGCATATGGGGCGTATCACGTCAACTCTCCAGAGCCTGCGCGCGGACGCTACAACCTCGCGTTTTCGACGCTTGTTTTCGACTCTATTAGACCAATATCTAAATGATGTCAGATATGATATCAATGTAGTTTTTTGTCAGCTTTTTGATAGTGAATTTAGTTTTCCAACATTTTTACGTTTTCCTAGAAAAAAAAAATAAAACATGCCATATCTCAAAACCCTGACTTTTTAGATTTTTTTTAATATTCTAGATCGAAAGCTGACCTTTTTTACATTGATATAGCTTCTAAAAAAAATAGGACTATTCCGTTATTCTCGAGAAACTGAGTAGTGAACATGAGAGGTTGCACCGCGCCACGCTGCTTCCACGCGCTCGGGCTCGAGTCTTCTGTACACGTAAGTGCCGAATTCTTAGTTTGTTTCGATTTTGCTGAAAATTATGCGTTTGTTGTGCAAAATTCAGCTCAATCATTCCACTGGAATAACAATCAAGCAACGATTTTCACACTCGTTATCTACTTTCGAAGAAATGAAAAACTTCAGCAGAAGAGCATGGCCATTATCTCAAATAATTCAGCTCACGATACAGTTGCAATCCATGTATATCAAGAAATAATCGTAAGATATCTGAAAAAAAAGTTCAAACCTAAGAAAATTCATTATAGTACCGATGGAGCAGGTCAGCACTTGAAAAATCAGAAAAGTTTTTCTAATCTTGTTCATCATCAAAACGATTTTGGCATTCCCCCGTGATGGCATTTCTGTGCTACAGCGCATGGAAAAGGGGCATGCGATGGAATCGGAGCTAATGTAAAAACGAGGTGCTAAATTAGCGAGTTTACAGCGCTCTGCGAATATTCACATCTTAACCGCAGAAGGTTTATATGAATGGGCAAGAAATTATTGCAAAACTGTAGTGTTTTTCAGTGTAGAAGAAGAATACGAGAAAGCGAAGTTAGAATTGAGAGTGAGATTTGATAATTCTTTTCCTATACCATTCACTCTGAGTTCCATACATTCATACCAACTTGCGATGAGAGGCTGATTGTCAAAAGCATTTCGTCAGCTTCGGAGTATGTAACTTTTCCGAAGTTGGAAAAAAATAAAAAAAAAGCACTGTCAAAACACAATTTTTCTAAGTTTAAATAACAAAGCAAAAACGTTACTCAAAGAAAGGGAAATGAAATACTCACGAATCGAACAAGTAATGAACGTGAGTCTTCATTCAATATATAGGAGCAAGTATTGATATCGAATGTACCCTGAATTCGGCACTCACGTGTACAGAAGACTCGAGCCCGAGCGCGTGGAAGCAGCGTGGCGCAGCGCGGCGCAACTTCTCATGTTCACTACTCAATTCCTCGAGAATAACGAAATAGTCGTATTTTTTTGAGGCTATATCAATGTAAAGAAAGGTCAGCTTTCGATCTAGACCATTAAAAAAAGTCTAAAAAATCAGGGTTTTGAGATATGGCATGTTTTATAATTTTTTTCTGGGGGAACGTGAAAATTTTGGAAAACTAGATTCACTATCGGAAAGCTGATAAAAAACTACATTGATATCATATCCGACATCATTTAGATATTGGTCTAATAGAGTCGTAAACAAGCGTCGAAAACGCGAGGTTTTAGCGTCCGCGCGCAGGCTCTGGAGAGTTGACGTGAAACGCCCCATATAAGCATTTCATTTAAGGGTAGAATGGTGGATTATATCGAGTTGTGATTACTCTGCATGCACTTGTTCTTTTCCTAATCCACTGCTCTTCTTGCAATTGAACGATTTTTCTCATTCTTTTGCAAGTTTTAAATGGAAATGGTTTCCATTTTTCTCTTGTTTCGGGTAAAGGCAAACTTCTCCCGACAATCGAAATAGATGATGACATGATAATGAATGAATCCCTCATGATTATACACATGACTCAATACAACAATGAAGTGTTGTTGGGGGGGGGGGCAGTGCGGATGGAATGCCCTGAAAAACGAGGCGGCTCATCTTAGATACAATCTAGAGTAGCTATTGATTCTTTCATTATATGTGAAACTTGCTATCACATTGGTCTAGTCCATCTGTATACTATCTTATTACAATTTTGTAACCTTTTCTTTTAGGTATATACCGAGTATTCATTGATAATATTTCAGTTAGATACTGCTTGCAACTATAGTGTTTATGTTCACTCAATTCTTCCAATATTTTTTAATTCAGTATATATCCAGCTTTAAGAAGTTGATCAATAATAACTTCTTCTTCCTTCAGATATCCTATTCCTCTGGTTTTAAGGGATCGAAGTCGATCAACCAAATAGTTCGGATTACTCCAGTCTATCATCATCATCATCAGTAGACTCATCACTGCTGATAATACCGGATTGGTAGACAGATCAGAGCCATGCTTATCCAGACTATCATGAACCATAAAATAATCATTCTTTCTCTCATTAGTATCATGACTACTATCATCGAAAAATTCTCCAAATTGAGAATTTTCAGATTCATCATTAAAATATGGAGAACTATTCATAGTCTTCTGATGCATATTATTTTTCAAACATTCTTGAGATTCAGAGTTTTGTATCTCCTTCAGTTTCAACATTCAATTGACTATTCCGTTTCTCACGGGCTCCAAAAAAGACGGCCTTTTTCTTTCATATCATTCCTTGACAAATCAGTTCTACAATCAATAGATTTCATGGTTCGATCGTGATTAGTTAAATCTTGCCGAGGATTTATCTGATGATCATCTCGATGACTATGAAGCTCAGAAGTTAATTGAGGTTTTCTGATATTTTCATCAATGGTCTGTGATTATGTTTTTCAACTGTTATGATGTTCTTGTCACAAGACACCATTCTACCTGGATATTTCTTTTGGAAATTAATACGTGGTCTGAAGTATTCTCTCTTGTTGTTAACTCTTTTGGAGTTGACGACTGAATGACTTCTGATTGCATTGGAAACCATTTTATACTAGATTCTGAATGTATCATGACTGGATATAAATTGTGATGAATGTGGTATGATTGTGGTATGAAAGTGGTATGAATGTGGTATGAATTTGGTATGAAAATGGTATCAATGTGGTATGAATCGGGATGAATGTGGTATGAATCTGGTATGAATGTGTTATGAATCGGGATGAATGTGGTATGAATGTGGTATGAATCGGGATGAATGTGGTATGGAAGTGGTATGAAAGTGGTATGAAAGTGGTATCAATGTGGTATGAATCGGGATGAATGTGGTATGAATCTGGTATGAATGTGTTATGAATCGGGATGAATGTGGTATGAATGTGGTATGAATCGGGATGAATGTGGTATGAAAGTGGTATGAATGTGGTATGAAAGAGGTATGAATGTGGTATAAATCGGGATGGAATGTGGTATGAATGTGGAAAATGAAACAGAGAGAAAGATAAACGAGAGGAAAATGAGTGCATTCTATACTCTGAATAAGATTAGAGTATAATGTTCACAATCATAAGTGGTTGTTCCTTACTGGTAGAGGGCGTAGGCAGGGGGGCTCTCTACCTTTCTTTTTTTTTAAATTTCAAAATTCTGTTTTATCTATTCAACTATTGTGCGAATCATCGAATCCTAACCACTTGACGTAAACTTGATCACCACGTTTTCTCAACACTTTTCCAATCTAATGTACATTGGGATACTTGACTTCCAGAATTTCTACCTCGTAAAACCCCCCAGCAACGCGTTGATCTTGATAATATTTCAGATAATAAGTAATAGGATTTGTTCTTCGCACTTCATCGATTGTGAAAATCTCCATTGACCAATTAGGAGTATAACCCTTTTCAAAGACTTGTTTAATTCTACTCACGCGAACTCTATCATTCATGTTCAATTTTGGTTTTTCCATAGCATTTGTCGTTGGACAGAATCGTTTCAGAACTTCAGCTTCATTGATAGATGTAACATGTTTTAGCTTCATACCAATTGTTCGATGTTTCGTATTATTATAGCTTTTTATTAGATCTGTTAAAATATCGAGCCATTTATAATTTCCTTGCAAACTGAATTGCTTCCACATTCTGTTTTTCAGCGTACGATTAAATCATTAACATATCGATGCTATGAGATTACTGTACGTTGAGTACAAGTTAATTTTATATTTCTCCATGAGATTTCGAAAGCTGTTATTGTAGAATTCTCTCCCAAAATCAACGTGCACATGATTGGGTACACGACCCTGACAAAGAATGGACTTCATGGCTGCTGTAACATCTTCAGCATTTTTCGACTTTATAGGAATGACCCAAGCATATTTGGAAAAAATGTCGATTACAGTGAGCAGGTAGCGATGACCTTTGTTCTTTCGAGCATAAGGCTGCATCTCTACTAGATCAGCTTGCCACGTTTCGTCCAAGCCGCGAATGTCGAATTTTCGACGTGGATAATTGCGTCGGGCAGACTTATGCAGTTCTTCAACTACTGCACGTTTTCGATTCATCTCAATCGCGGACACGTCCACTATATATGAAATCTAAATTTTCTTTCAGTTGTTGAACTTTGGCGTTAGAATCAAAGATTTGCTTGTCAATCTCGTCTCTGTGAGCCTCAACAAATCCAGTGAAATTGTTGATTTTTTTCTCCAACTCTATTTTCTGCGCTTTCAGAATTGTATCAAAATTATCACTCTCGTTTCTCAATCTCGTTGTTATCTCATACAAACTTCGAACTTCTAATTCAATTAGTTGCTTCAAAGTCTGAAAATTAACAGCATCTTCTGATTCAACTGGTGCTGCGAGAGTACACAATCTCATATTTTCTACATCAAATTGACCATCAGATGTGAATTTATATCCAACACCTGGAGGGCCGGGAGCTCCTACTGTCTTCCTCTTCAGAGTACGTCCAAACACGTCAACACTTATTTTGGTAATGACGCGATTTCTCACAATCAGTTCAATATATAGCCTGTTCTCTGAGCTCTTCAATAATTGAATGAATCTCGTTCTCGTGATTCAGATTACCTGCCGATCGTTCAGCGATTAGAAAGCGGAGACGCTCAACTAGCTCGTTTGGATCATCCTAGTAAACGTAGTTCATGCTCATACCAGGTCGAGCATATTTATATTTTGGTAAAAGTCCAGATCCAGTAGATGAATTGAATAAAGGACCAATGGTTTTTTTGAATTTGATACTGTTAGAAGTTCGAAGTGCAGCATTTGGGTCATAACCTTTTCTGTGAGCACTCGTGACATCTAGAATTTCACGATAAGTCTTTTCGATCATACAAGTCATGACTAGCATGTTTTTTGCGTATTAATTCCAACAACCCTGGTGTAGTAACATACGCTGAACCATTTACAACTATTTTATCATCTTCAAAGATAATCCGACTATTACCAAGCTTTAGTGCACCAGAATGATCTTGTCGTATTCCATACAACTCATCCCCTGCATCTGATTTGTCTTTCTTCTTTTCACTGACGTTATTTGTTTGAGGTTCTATTAGATTATTTAGCACAGATATTGGTGACGCTGCTCTCGTTCTCTTTCTCCCAGGAGGTGTCAGAGAAGAAGTGTATTGAATTTCTTTCTTGGGAATAATTTTTTCTCCATACTGAGGTGTGGTTCTCTGCTCGTTCTGCGAGATAATTTTCTGCAATGGGTCAATGATGGGTTTGAATGTATCGCCCAGTGTCTTTTCAACTTCAGCTTTCTCAAACTTCAATAATTTATATTTACGTTTGACCGCTTCTCGTGCTTTGACGAGTTGCTCAAGCGTATTTTTCTCTCTCGCTAAATCAGACATGTTGATGCTTCAACGTCCAGAGATAAACTGATCATTGTAATTGCTAACGTGCTATATTCACAGCAAAACTGTCAAACCCTTGACGATATCGACCATTGTTGATCGGTTTGTCCTTGTCGATCACAACGAAACCATATCTATCTTTCCAACACGGTGAACACAAATCTCTGAAGTTTGTGTAAGGTATATCTGTGTTTCATGAACATCATACACATGCTTCAAATTGGTGTCGTCTTGACGAAATAATATAAGTAGATTGACATTATCTCGAACGAGATGTTTTGGCACTTGAGCATATGACTGACAAAGATAAAAACAATCCACATTTTTGTGTCGACCCATGCAGAAAAAAGCTCTGATATTGTCTTGCTTCTCACAAGCTACTATTACTACTTATATTTATTACTACTATCATCAAATATCATTATTGAATTGGGGAGTGCATTGTTTGGTGCGATCACTTCTTCATGTTCGCTGAATGGAAAGTGTTGTATGCCATCTATTGGATCCAATAGCAAACAAAGCTTGGGAAAGAGTTCGTTCTGCCAACGCAGGATTTGGTGAAAGGTAGCAGCTTGGGCAGTTACGAACGCGATGAAATTAAAAAGTAAATTCGGAATCAATATCAAGAAAAAGTTGTCAACTAATAAGAAAAAGGCATCCACTACATTGAACAGTATCATCAAGGCTGCTTTAAAATCTGTAGTTCCAGGTAGATGCGCAAAAACAGTTATCAATTCAGCTCTCAAAGGTGCTCGGGCAGCTCCCAAGAAAGTAGAAGGAAAGAATCATGTTAAGGTCCCACGAATTTTACCAGTTTCTTCAAAAATTGGTGGAGTCTTACCCCTCATTCTGATATTTGCAGGTTTGAGTGCGACTGGTGCATTGGCAAGTGGAGAAGCTGGAATCATGAAAGCAATCAACGAAGCTAAAACAGCTAAGCATCAGTTAAACGAAAGTCATAGACATAATAAGACAATGGAAGCTATTGCACTGGGTAAAGGACTCTACTTGGAGCCGTATAAAAAGGGTTACGGTCTCTATTTGAGACCATACAAAGGCAGAGGTTTAAAAAAAAAGTCCGACGTAAGTCTGCCCGACAGAGCATTATCAAACTTTGATATATTGGAGTATGCAAAGAAGATGAAGTTTCCGAATTTTCGTGGAGTATACATGAGAAATGCTCTACCATCAAGTGATCCGCGCTACAGAAAATCAGCCATAGTGAATTTAGATGATGCAAGTGGACCTGGAACTCACTGGGTAGCTTATCGAAAGCGAGGGGATGATTTCGTTTATTTCGACAGTTTTGGTGATCTGCAACCTCCACTAGACCGGTTGCTTTATCTGGGTGTTGAACGAGTAAAATATAATCTACAAAGATATCAAGACTTTGGGACGTACAACTGCGGTCACTTGTGCTTGCAATTTTTGAGATGCAAGATAAAAGGTATGTAAGGAACAGTCATCATAACACTGTCCCATTATGTTCCGAACAATCATGGAGTCAATAACTATAACTCTATCGAACAATTCATCCGTTCTTGAAGCACAGTTTTATCCATCAATCGAAATCTCACCAGATAAAAATTACGTCCTAGGTTTGATACCATTCCTAACATTCAATTCTATTCCAAACGTTGATGAGCATAACAATAAACTTCACGTTGATGAGAAAAAAATCAGCATACCACCTGGCAGTTATGAAATAGAGAATATCGATAGACTTCTGCAAGAGAAAATTGCTGGTACTGATATATCCTTGAGTTTGAAAGCCAACAATAATACACTCCGTAGTGAAATTGAGTGTAATAAGAAAATCAACTTCAAACCAAAAGATTCTATCGGACGCTTGCTAGGATTCACTCAGCGCACATTGAAACCTGATCAGATTCATCACTCAGATTTGCCAGTAAAAATTCTACATATCAATTCGTTGAAAATCGAATGTAACATCACTGCGGGTGCATATATAAACGGACAGCAAGCGCACATTATCCACGACTTCTTCCCTGCTGTAGAATCGGGATACAAGATTATTGAACTTTCATCACCAGTCATGCTCTTACGAATAAACGTCAACTACATAGAGATCACATTCAAGTGCGAATAGTCGACCAAGACGGACGTTTTGTCAATTTCCGTGGAAAAATTATCACAGTCAGATTGCATATAAAATCAGTTTGATAATGGGGATCATCTATCATGGACGAGGGTATAAAAGCAACACATCGTGCCAACCAAGCATCAGTCGTCAACGAGCTCTCGAAGCGTTAACACGTCAAAACATTTAGTTCCTAAGAAGTCTCGGCTTCAAAGTCGCCCCTGGCGGAAGATAACTTGTAAATTCTTTTGTTGTTTCAACAAAGATGGAAGACATTCTAAACATTCAAACTCCAATTGCATTTGATAAGAGTATCTCTAAGTTTCAGTGGTGTGCCTTCAAATTAATTCTTCGGTTTTTCTTCATCCAAAACCCTAAAGTTCCGTGTAATTGCTCATATACGTATCGTTACGAAGCTCCCGAAAATTTACATAATATACATAAATTATGATATCAAATTTTATAGTTTATTTAAACTTTCTTATTAAATTACGATCCAAAACACCGGAATTAAGAAATTCTGAAATAACGAAATATTAAGAATCCCATTTCTGATTTCACATCAGGCCAAATGAATGCATTCTATACACTGGGGAAACAATCCTCTTGCCGCAAATGGAATCCTTTCGCCGCAAGAGGATTTTCCATTGAATTTTGCTACTTAGAGGATTGCCTTTTAGGGCAAGAGGATATTCCCCTCCTCGCAAGATTGCATTGCTGCAAGAGGAATCCATTGGCCGTGAGAGGATTTTCCTTTCAGTGGAAGGGAGCACGAAAATTCACGTGTTCACAGCAACAAAAGGAATTCCGCTTGCCGCGAGAGGAATCTCTCTTGCTGTGAGAGGATTTTCATTTTTCGGTGAGCGGAATGCAGCTTGCCTCTACCTACGGTGCTCCATAACAATACATGATCTTCTAAGAAATAAAATACTAAATTGAACAAAATAATAGTTTTAATCTCCGTTATAAAATACAATTTTTATAATAACTAGCCAGAATCACTCACTCGCTATCGCTCGCTCGTGTCTTTCATTTGCTCTATCAAGAATAAAGGAAAATAATGAAATTAAATTTTTATTGGAATTATTGGTGAATGATTCAATGTATCTACGGACGCTTTTACATCAACATGTATCTCACCTCTAGGCTATCAAAAATAAGGTCCCGATGTCTGATTTGAGATGTAAATTTCAATTTACCTCATACCAAAGCTTTGTCATTGAGGGAGTAAAATAACATAATCAGAAATAGATTTTGTTATGATCATGAATTTTCGTCAAACCTCAAGAAATATCAATGGAAATAAATATAATTTCTACTATATTGCATCTTATTACTATATTGCAAATTAATAACTTTCGCCATGAAAACATGCAAATTTCGCATAAAACTAACTCCCACGCATCGACATTTTTCCATTTTTCACGATGGAAACGGGTAGCGCTCAATCAGCTATATCTATTCGTCAGATCAAAATTTCCGTCACGACGCTGATTCGTAGAATTTTAACGATTAATGTTGCTCAACTTGCTAAAAGTCAGTTTTCACATATTTCTCGCACACGCATCGATTTTTCCAAAATTCTTCATTTCTTTCAAATAATCAAGTATTTTTTTCAAACGAATTCTAACTTTTTACAAATTGAAACACCGAATTCTAAGTACATACTTCACGCCCATGCATCAATATTTTCAATTTTCTCACGATGAGAAATTGAAGCGCTCAATGAGCTCTAACAATCCCTCTAATCAATATTTATATCGAGACGCTGTTTCATAAATTTTTTTAACGGATTATGCGGTAGAACTTGAAAAAAATCAGTTTTTTTCCATATTTCATGCCCACGCATAAATTTCTCTAAAATTCTCGCCATGGATATGAAAGCCCATTCCATGTTCTTTCAATCAAACATACTCAGAATCGAACAAGACTCTAATCTCACGTTTTTTTCTGGATGCATAAAAATTACATAGTAAACCACCAATTTTCAATGACATACTCCCCGCCCACGCATCGACATCTTTAGATTTTTCACGAAAAAAAATTGAAGCGCTCAATGAGCTCTATCGATACCTCTAATCAGAATCTTCATCACGACGCTGTTCCATAGATTTTTTTAACGGTTTATGCGGCACAACTTGACAAAAGTAAGTTTTTCCCATATTTCACACCCACGCATCATTTTACAACTATTTTACAGTTTTTTCCAATGGTTTATCGGATACCAGAAAAAACGCAAACTGATTTTTACCATTTTTGACGCCCACGCATCGTTTTTTTCGTAAATTTCAATGTGGAACATGATACTGCAGGCAATTTCCTTTCGATCCGTCTCATTTGTTTCCATGGAAGTCAACTCCTTCATTGAAAAATCTTTCCATGAAATTTCCTAGAGGATTAACTTTATAGTATAGTATAGATTCTATCCTAATGGTAACAAAAACTCACAGTGAGACTACTTGGAATGCGGGTCACCTATCTTGACCAAGAATAGAGTGTATCCAGTTTCCGGGTCCAGCGCTCCCAAACTTCTAAAATATCAATTAATGTATCCTGGATGGAGCCGTTGGTCTTGTCCCATATGACAGTTGTCATCTGAGACGCATTTCCATTCACTACACTGCACTTAAAATTTCAATCACTGGATACAGCAGCTTAATTAATCCTGAAACAAATGCACGTAGAGTAAATACATGTGTAATTATCAATATTTACTTGAAACACATAGAGTAAAACATGAAAAAAATGAAAATAAGGCACGCTTTGTGACTTTTCATTGTGGGCTTAGATACTGAAGCAATGACAACATGTATCCAAGCACAAGAGATACACAATATACACTAAAATTATATGATAATTGAGTATCAGAATTAAATTTTAACTACAAGAAATTTAATATTGAACACTTGTTTGTCCAAAATGAAGCTATAAAAGAATAATAATAATATTCTCTACTTACAGTTATTCGCTATTTCCAATGAAATTTCTGTCCCTGTGCAGCTTACCTAAAATACAAATTAACAACAAAGAATTAAATTTTTCTTAGATATACACAGTAAAAACGATTACTTAAAAGTGTTGCAGTACTGAAAATCTATTTTACTTAAAATAAGTTCGAAAAATCCGAAATTTCTCAGTTCCAGTAATTATTACTTAAATTAATATTTTTTTAAATTCAGTATAAATTTACTGAAATTGAGTTTCGTGATTCCTGAAATCGATTCTGAACTAAATTGACAGGTTATTGTATGAAGGCCAGTGTTTGACTAGTATTTTTGTGAGCATTCGGATCAAAACTAGACAACTTAATGAGTTGTTCCGCATTCTGAGAACCTGATTGAAACAATAGAGAAAATAAAATGATATAAATAAACATACGATAAAAAAAATAAACAATAGTACCCTTCAATTTAATTGAGCTTATGCGTAAATAACATTTAGTAATGATTGGTGCTACAGGAAATTACTTCTAAATAATTCAAAAATTTTCAAAAGCCTTGTTTACATTGATGCGCATGTAAAATCGCATTAGCCAATGAATATGATTTCAAATCCATAGTTTTCTTTACTCTTAACGAATATGAGTAGCTGAATCTATGAAGATGCGTTTTTAAATTTAAACCTTTCTTTCGTAGTAAAAGAAGCAGCACATCAAAACAAACATCATTGGCAAAGAATCATTTCCTCCCAATGAGAAATTACTGTTGAGAGTTGTAAAGAAAAATTCTTCTTGTCCCAAGAGGAATTTTCGCTTGAGTCAAGAGGAACTCCCTGAGCAAGAATAGTCATTGTAAAATGTAGTTATTGCAGGTTTGAAAACGTTTACACGATACGCTATGTTACCAAGAGGCCTTAATAATCGTTATTTGCAATATAAAATTCGTTAGAAATTAGATAATTAACGTGACTGTATGTACTGTGCAACAGCTACACATAACCTATATCAATTCATGAGATTTCATCACATGATTCTTATTTTTGGTACCAATTGGGTCTCAAATAATTATAAATCATGACTGTGTGCTCTTCTACAGATCGAAAATAAACATCGACTCACCTGTTAAGTCTCTGAATTCAGCTACTATTTAGATTGTCACGGAGCACGAACTCGCTGCTACTGATGCCGGCGGTGAACTGACGTGCGACGCCTGTCTCGGCAGGCTTGGTTGATTTCTCTTTTCAACATTTCACATCAAATAATCACATATCGACTGCTATCGATGAACCTCAGAGGGTTACGATGCAGCTAGACGAGTCACGGATGCACAGGCATTGACTCTACACAAGTCTAATTACTTGTCGATAAAAGTTGTACATGGAAGTGAAAAATCCTTTTGCCTCGAAACGAAATCCTGTTGCAGCAAGAGGATTGTTCGAACGGAAAATCCTCTTACACCGGATAACATGAGGTTTGAGGCAATATTATTTCCCTCTTGACTCGAGAGGAATTACTCTCGCCGCAAAAGGATTGACCCAAAACTACAATCCTCTTGGGGCAATGCAAATCGTTTTTCCCAGTGTAAGAATTTTTCATGCCATCCGAATGGATTTCCAATACATTCCGAAAGGAATATCCAGGTCATGTTAATTGAATTTTAATACAAAATATATGCAATTTGCGGCGAATTTGCATAGGTTTTTCATGCGTTCCGTACACTGGGAAAAACGATTTGCATTGCCCCAAGAGGATTGTAGTTTTGGGTCAATCCTTTTGCGGCGAGAGTAATTCCTCTTGAGTCAAGAGGGAAATAATATTGCCCTTAACCCCGTGTTATTCGGTGTAAGAGGATTTTCCGTTTGAACAATCCTCTTTCTGCAAGAGGATTTCGTTTCGAGGCAAAAGGATTTTTCACTTCCATGTACAACTTGTATCGACAAGTAAGTAGACTTGTGTAGAGTCAATGCCTGTGCATCCGTGACTCGTCTAGCTGCATCGTAACCCTCTGAGGTTCATCGATAGCAGTCGATATGTGCTTATTTGATGTGAAATGTTGGAAAGAGAAATCAAACAAGCCTGCCAAGACTAAATAGTAGCTGAATTTAGAGACTTATCAGGTGAGTCGGTGTTTATTTTCGATCTCTAGAAGAGCACAGAGTCATGATTTATAATTATTTCAGACCCAATTGGTACCAAAAGTAAGAATCATGTGATGAAATCACATGAATTGATATAGGTTATGTGTAGCTGCTGCACAGTACATACAGTCACGTTAATTATCCAATTTCTAACGAATTTTATATTGCAAATAACGATCATTAAGGCCTCTTGGTAACATAGCGTATCGTATAAACGTTTTCAAACCTGCAACAACTATTCCTGCTCAGGGAGTTCCTCTTGACTCAAGAGAAAATTCCTCTTGGGACAAGAAGCATTTTTCTGTACAACTCTCGACAGTAATTTTTTATTGGAAGGAAATGATTCTTTGCCAATGATGTTTGTTTTGATGTTCTGCTTCTTTTACTACGAAAGAAAGGTTTAAATTCAAAAACGCATCTTCATAGATTCAGCTACTCATATTCGTTAAGAGTAAAGAAAACTATGGATTTAAAATCATATTTATTGGCTCAAGCGATTTTACATGCGCATCAATGTAATCAAGTCTTTTGAAAATTTTTGAATTATTTAGAAGTAATTGCCTGTTGCACCAATCATTACTAAATGTTATTTACGCATAAGCTCAATTAAATTAAAGGGTACTCAAATATTTTTGTATCAATCAATATTTTTTTCTCTGTTTTTGTATCAATCTCGCCAGTATTCTCCAGAATAGGAATAGATACGCAGCTTCATCATGGTCAATTGCTGAATTCACAATGTGATGGGGAGACAACCAATTCCAGATAAGTACTTCTCCAGCCTATCTTTTTGAATATATACACAGCAAACACGATTTCTTAAAGTAAAAAATCTTTCTTAAAATGGAACGGAACGAATTTCAGTATAAAAAAAGGACTTGAATCAAAATTCTTATTTTGTACTCAGATTAAATACTTTTTGTACTGAATTTCGGTACGACGAAGTACTTGAATTAATAATTCTCATTTCTGTATTTAGATTATTCTTTTATTAGTGTCACAATCTCAAAAATTTGCGGGCGATAACCTTTGTTTAAGATAAATGAAAATGTAATTTTCAAATCTACTGTTTATTTTTGTTTTATCGTATGTTTATTTATATCATTTTATTTTCTCTATTGTTTTAATCAGGTTCTCAGAATGTGGAACAACTCGTAAAGTTGTCTAGTTTTGATCCGAATGCTCACAATAATACTAGTCACACACTGACCTTTATACAATAACCTGTCAATTTAGTTCAGAATGGATTTTAGGAATCACGAATCTTGATTTCAGTAAATTTATACTGAATTTAGAAAAATATAAGAAATCTCGGATTTTTCGAACTTATTTTAAGAAAAATAGATTTTCAGTACTGCAACACTTTTAAGTAATCGTTTTTACTGTGTATATCCAAAAAAAAATTAATTCTTCGTTGTTAATTTGTATTTTAGGTAAGCTGCACAGGGACAGAAATTTCATTGGAAATAGCGAATAACTGTAAGTAGAGAATTTTATTATTATTCTTTTATAGCCTCATTTTGGACAAACAAGTGTTCAAAATTAAATTTCTTGTAGTTAAAATTCAATTCTGATACTCAATTATCATACAATTTTAGTGTAGATTGTGTATCTCTTGTGCTTGGATACATGTTGTCATTGCTTCAGTATCTAAGCCCACAATGAAAAGTCACAAAGCGTGCCTTATTTTCATTTTTTTCATGTTTTACTCTATGTGATTCAAGTAAATATTGACAATTACACATGTATTTACTCTATGTGATTCAAGTAAATATTGACAATTACACATGTATTTACTCTACGTGCATTTGTTTCAGGATTAATTAAGCTGCTGTATCCAGTGATTGA
>JAJGXB010000208.1:0-16679 GCA_020882725.1 Aphelinus certus
TTTCTTCATATATGTTTAAAAGATGTTTCTTTGTGATAATTTTTGTGTTCCAGGTATGCTGTACAGAGCCAGAAACTGCATTGAAGTGTGTAGAAAACTGTGAGTAGATAAGTTTTAATATTATTGGTTATTGTATGATATTGGTCGACACATGCTCAGAATTGAAGTTTTCATGAGTGAAAATCAATTCTGACACTGAATTGTCGTCCAATTATACTGCATTTGTTGTCTTTGTGCTTGGATACATGTTGTTATTGCTTCAGTATCCAAGCACAGAGTGAAAAGTCGATAATCATTGATTTTTCCATATATTTCATGTTTTACTCTATGTGAGTAAGACATGAAAGTAAGATTTGTTGCATGTACACGCTATTTACTCTTTTTATATGTTTTCTAGGATAGAATGTGATGTGGTGGTCAAGTGTGAACAGTTAAAGTGCAGTGCTGTGAGGGAAATACGTCTCAGATGACATATTGTCATTTGGGACGAGAACAACGGCTCCACCCAGGATACATAAATTAATATCTTGGAAGTTTGGGAGCGTTGGACCCTATAACTCTGCATACTCTCTATTCTTGTCACCAAGAAACGCCAAAAAAATTTTGGTCAAGATTGGTGACCCGGAGGTAGTGGACTCTCCTTGTAAGATTATTATTAGCATTATTCTTATTTGAATTATTAAAATTAGTAAAAGTATTGAGTAAGTAGTGAGTATTTTTCATTCAGAAAGTATATAAATTAGTGCTTAGAGAATCAACTGACAAACTATATAAAGAGGTGAGGTTAATTCGATGAAGAACTGTCTTCTGATGATGAAATTATGTTCTCGTCTAATGATTGAACTTTTACAAGAGCTAAATTGGTATGTAAAGATCACGGTCGTATACACAGGTCTGGAAACTCCCGTGGAGGGGGAAGCTTCACTATTGTGCCATGGTATACTTTCAAAAATATCCGCTTGGGAGCGCGTCGATCTATGACTCTAAAAGTAGTCTGCTACAGAGCAGCCCGGCAGCCGCCATATTGCATATATATATATATATATATATATATATATATATATGCATACATTATGCTCTCATTACCGCGATGATGGTGATAATATTTATACGGAATAATACCGAGAAATATCACCAAGGAATAAAAATTTTACAGATGATTGAAAATTTATAGAATTCATTTCAATATTCGACTTATTCATCCTGAAACATTTTGTGTGAGTAATGACTAACCGCAAAACTCCAACTTTAACAAGCGTTTCCGTAAATCCTCAGCCAATTACTCATTTCCCATATTTTCTCATGAAATGTTTACTGAGATTGTCTCTGATATGTCTACAATATTTACTGTATAACATGGGCACAATTTCGAATGAATACACTTTAAATTCATTATTATGATTTAAAAAAATCATCAAAATATTAATTTCTTTAATGTCAAACCCTGATTAATGAATAATATGAAGGATTCTTAATTTTACACTCGGTGTAATGAATTGAAGGTTGATATTATGCCTAGAAAAAAGAAATATTTTTCCAATCAATGTGAGCGATATAAATAAAGAAAGAAAAAATAGAAAATTCTGGTATGAACGAACTATTTATTATTTCAAAAACCAATATTATGGATAGACAATATTCATTAGTGTTTCTCATGCTTAGCTCTTTTTCTTATGGATACAGATTGTTTCAAGTGTTTTTGATTCTCTTGAAAAGTGAACTGTCGCATCCTCAAGCGCACATAATAGAAAATAATGTTAGATAATATGTCTGATCCATGTTCTTGGCAAGGGAATGAGAATTCATAATTATCTAAAACATAATCAATTACTAAATTGAAAACATTCTTGTCATGAGAGAATTCACAGAACTTTTGTTCAACAAAATGAATTAAATTGAAAAAGTGTTTGTTTGCATGAATCAAGCCTCCTCGGTCTTTTAATTCAACTAATTGATTAACAGATGTTCTTGTTCCACAATTAGTAAAAGCATCTTTACAAACTAGACAGGATTTATATGGCTCAGCTTTTAAAATCTGTTTACTGAGGTATCCTGAAAGAAAAAAGTAAATTATTTCAAAATTATATTTTAAAATATGGCAATTATAAATTTTCAGAAGAATTATTTCTACTCACATGTGTGTTAATAGTTAAAGGTCCAAGTCAAAAAAATGTAATAGAGGATAAAAAAAAATGGTGGAATTGAAGGAGATGCAGTTAGTTGATATCGAAAATTAACTTTTCTATATCAACCAAATGTATCAGCGTATGTATAAAAGCGTGATTCTATTCAATGAGAAAAATCAAAACATATTGTTCACGAGGGAGGGAAGAGGAGACAAACACGTCAGGAAGTTTATGACAGATTCGATTTGAAAACAAACGCTTTGAATTTTTCTCATCGCATTGAATCATGCCTTTACGGGAAACAAAGTATTTAAAAAACCTGTCACGTAGTATATTATGCAGTCAACAATTGGAGAAGAATTGTAGTCGTGCTCGATTACGTCGTCAACATCCCAATTCTCAGTCTTGACTATATTATCAATTCTTTTCTTTCAATTTCTCTAAAGCTGCTGATGTTTTTGATTGTACATTTTGATATATATTCTTTATATCCTCAATTTTAATCACAGTTTTAGGTTTCTCTTCTAATACTGTACAATTGCCGTACTTAGGTGGCCTTATTATGCTATAGACTGATAACAACCTATACAAATACAAGAAAGTGGGGCAACTAGGATGTTCATTGGAACCTGCAGCTGAACGTATTGTTCCGAAGAATTTCTGTAAAATTTTCAATATTTCCTTATTGATGTACACATACTAATGAATTACGCTGAAATATGGAAGTTATTACATTGAAAAAATTTTCTGTGGTAGAAATAATTTTTTTCTCCATTGTATGTGAGAAAGATGAATATAATATTAGGTCAATATATAAGAGCAATTGATTAATTTTCGAAATAAACTGACATTAATTATTTGAAGATAGATTTTTTGATTTTACCTCCAAGTTATCTTGGTTGACTCTACCAGTCAATAAATAGTGAAAATCATAGTTTTCGATCAAATATTCGCATAATTTTAATGTCGACGTAATAGTCACTCGAAGTCCATGTGCCGTGACTCTGCTTAAAAACTCATTTTGATTAATTTCTTTATATTTAAATACACTATTCTCCCATTTATTGATCCATTCCAAAGCATTTTCCAAGGTCTGCAATTGAAAAGTTTATTGAAGAAACGAATTTGGTGAATATTAATACTTGCAATAAACCGAGTCTGGTATTTTAATAATTAGTTCAAACATAGATTATTGAGAAATATTAACAGACAATTACGGAACGTCTTACCTTGAAATCGGCGTTCCCTGGTTTCAATCCTTCATTGGGCATTTTTCTGTTGAGAGCATCGAAAATATCATTGAAACGCTTACAAAAGTCGATAGTATTCTCACATCCTTGAAATCTCGGGTTTTTGTGATCCTTGTAAAATTTCAAGCCTGAAGCAACAGAATTACTGAAAACCTACCCAAAATATGATTATATTATTATGAATGTTTTGATTGTGCGCAAATCAATGTTTAATAAAAATTTATTTTAACCTGGGTTGCAAAACGAACTCTCATCTTTGCTGTCGTATCCAATTCAACGTGTCTCTTGGTGAGTTTTGGACAAACTCTGGCGTTTCCAGGATGAGAAATATCCACATCATATAAATGTTTTATATACTCCCATTTGATGAAATCCTCATCTGGCTGTACCTGTTGATATTACATACATTATATACAAAATATTAGTAAAAATATATAAATGAAAGACAATAGTTCTTACTTTCAAGACTCTTTGATTATATAAATTGTTCCTAACACATTTAATTAGATGTGGCGCATCAGAAAAAACGAAAACTCGCCTATCATCATGGAGTGGATGTGTAAACCAGCACTTGCATTGATCTACCGAGCTATTAATGCCCAATATCTTCCACATTTTTCGGTTCGTACTTGCACCGTCACTTACCACTCCATGTATCAAAGCTCCACTGTTTTCTAGCAAGGCTATTGCTTTAATAACGAATCTTGCTAGTTCTTCTCCTGCAACAGAGGTTGTTGATGTAAAAACTGCAATGGGCTGCGTGTAATTTTCAGTGAGCGATTGAAATTGGAGAACTAGTCCATGAGATGCCAAGTCTTCAATATTTGCACTTTGTTTATCGTTTTCTCCATAATCTTGCAGACCAGAATATGTTAGATCTCCTGAGTGCACTGAAATAGATTTTCGTAGACTAATCTCATCCAGTAATAGTACGCCATGTCTTTTTATAGGCTCTTTATTCTCAAATTGTTTTTTGAGCAATTTGAAAAAATTCGCGTCAAATCCGCATTTAGTTCCCATCAGGGACAAATAATCCCTGATTGTCCTGGAGCAAGGTAATGGCAAAATGTCATTACTCCTCAAAAACTCATAGTAGCTTCGTGATCTGATATTCATTAGCATACATAGCATTACGAAGTCGTCGCTATATCGACGGCCTCGAGCATCTTTTGTATTTGCAGCTTTAATGATCTCTTTAATAACTGCCTTTTCATTGTCCGGTATGTTTTTCAGGTCTTCTTCTGTCACATTTTGTATACTTCTTTTGTTTTCTTCAACGACATCTTGAAGTAAGGTCTTTTGTTTTTCTAATTTTCGATTCTTCATTCTCAATAACTGATTTTTTTTCTTCAAAGCTTTTAATTTAATTTGGTTAACATCATCAGTAGGTAATCTAATGCGTTCTAGGTTCTTTTTCATTTTCAACCGTTTCATATTTTGAGCATAAGTTTTAGAAAACTTTTTACAAGGTAGACATCTATCTGTCGATACCGATATAATATGACATTCATCATGACGATAAGTACCATCTAAAACGAAACGATTCATTATTCTCTTAGAATAATCAGAATCTTCACATTTAATCCCTTTACATAGACGAAAGTCTTTGAATTTTTTTAGTATGTCAGGTAGGTCAGATATGTAATTCAAATATGTTGGAAGTTTCGTTTTTTTGACATCTATCGGGTTTGAATATACTTCATAAGAAATTTCTCGATTGGATGTAACTATCACTGTCTTTTCTAATACATGTCTTTTCATTTCCCCATCTGTTTTAACCATGTAAGTGAAAACGAGTAAATCTTCTTTATTTACAGTATTTTTCATAACTGTCCATGGTTTGGGAAGATTCAAGTGTATTCTTCCATTCTGACTTTCGCCTGTTAAAAAAAAATTTGGCATGTCAGATAAAGTTAAATGAAAACGCTTTTTATGTTCATCGTTCATGATGAATTTCTTCATTAATCTTTATCAATAACTATTACTCATGAATATTTGATGAAGAAAAAAAGTATAATATTTATTACTTTTAAAGTTTAGTCAATATCCAAAAGGAGCATGTTATGAATATTTAGAATGGAAAAATATTTCATCAATGAATATTTACTTTTTTTGTTGAATTCAAATTCAAAATCAAAAAACACAGTTGTAGATTGATTCATTAACTTTTCTTTGGTCTGTTCTTCAACTGATGAAGATGTTGTTTGCTCGATTCCTTCAGAAGACGATTCTTTTCTTGATACTGAAAATGAAATAATCGTGAATGTCTATATTACATTGATAATTTTCTATTCGTGTATTTCAGAATGAAATTTTTACCTTTACTAGCACAATTGCTATCCACAAAAGCTGTAGAAGTTATGCAATCACTTGTTGTAATGCAATCACTTGTTTGTAAGAGCAAATTACTATTATCTATATCGCTCAATTCAATTTGTTTCTGAGAAACATTATCTGACCGTAACGAAAGTTCATCTTCTTCATTTCCAATTAATACTGGAATTGATATTTGTCGATCATCCGATAAGCTTTCAGTTTCTACTGAGTCACTATTTTTAATGACATTTGATGAACTTCCAGTTTCGACCACCTTTTCTACTATGTCACTTTCTTGAGCTAAGACATTGACATTGTTGTCGGGCGAACAGCCTGTTCATTCAAAGTTTAGAAATATGTCAATTTGTATCACAAATTATAATAACTGCTTACTGTATGATTAAAAAATAACTGGTAACAAAACTTACATTGGGATACAGCATAAGTATGATCAACATGTTGAGATTGGAAATAAAAAGTCGAATTTTTATCGAAAATAGTAGGCACAGCTCCTTTCACTAAGCGTTGTTTTTTCAAAGGTATCTGAGAAAAAAGTTGTATAAGTTTCTAAAACAGTCTATTATTTAGAGTGTCTTTCAAATTAATTTGAGTCTTTCGCTGCAAATTACTTAAAATACCAAAAAAGTCGATCCCTAAACCCTCTTAAAACAACACAATTCAAGTAATATGTACCTGCATCAATATTTCTCCATCGTGTTCTTTAGTGTAAGATTTAATAATAAATTGTTCTTCAAAATGATGAGAGCAAACGCGTTCATTCACGCGTAATTTTTTTAATCCAGGAATCGACGCTTCCCATTTTCTTTTAAGATCTTGATCTTTCGGAACTGAGAATAAATTATCTTTGCTCCTACAGTTTGGAACTGCACAAGTCGGCATTTTCTTCTACGATGAGAAATAATATTTGTTATAATGTGCCAATTAACATTTTTACATAACTTGGAAATAGAATTCCATACCCAGTGAAAAAGTATGATCAGTGTGTATGAAGCACACGTGTAGCTTCCGAGCCTCGAGCTTCGTTTGTTCCAGGAGTACAAGTAGGGAATGAGCCTAATCTTCTTTCAATGACGTAATTCTCTGTAGAAAAATTGAAAAACGAATAACTCATATGTAATCGACAGCATGGGAGATCGTACCTTTTTCCTTCCACATGACGATAGGACCATCAATAATTTTTCAGTACTCAAAAAATTAAAGTTATTGGAAAGATCTTATTGAAGGGAAGTTTAGTATTTTTATCATCCATGTTATAATATGGGAAGTTAAAATCGTTACTGTTAAAGCTCTACTGTCTAGAGGGCCAAAGTATCTTTTTTTGCTGTTTTGGCTATTTCACTGGCATTTACAAAATTCAATTGCACCATTAAAATGACCTCTGAGCATAAAAGTGAAGAGGACTTTCTTTTCTGGAAATCACCTGAATTTTAAGGAAAAATATCTTCCAAGGTCATGTGAACATGAATCTACATATATATAGGTGAATCCAGGCTTAACAAGTGATTTTTCAATGGTGCAACTGTGACACGCATCACTCGGGTCAACCCAAAAGAATAATTTGTGTGTGTTATACATAGGAGGTACTATTGAGTTGACTCGAGTACTGGTATTGTTGGAAATAACATTTTAAGCCTATATTTCAAACATGATTTACCGTCCAAACCTATGCAGCTGAATATGGGCATAAAAGTTTTTCCCAAGAGGTTTGAACAACAAAACCAGTACTCGAGTCAACTCAATAGTACCTCCTATGTATAACACACACAAATTATTCTTTTGGGTTGACCCGAGTGATGCGTGTCACAGTTGCACCATTGAAAAATCACTTGTTAAGCCTGGATTCACCTATATATATGTAGATTCATGTTCCTATGACCTTGGAAGATATTTTTCCTTAAAATTCAGGTGATTTCCAGATAAAAAGTCCTCTTCACTTTTATGCTCAGAGGTCATTTTAATGGTGCAATTTAATTTTGTAAATTCCAGTGAAATAAAATAGCCAAAACAGCAAAAAGAGCTACTTTACACATTAGGGATAGAGTGCCTGAAAAAATCTGAAATAATTCAGAGAACATCATATGATGGGATTATGAAATAAAATCTACCCCAAATATATATTCAAGTTCATGTTTTTACTTGACTTAAGAAAAACCCTCATACCTAGTAAGAATGTATGGAAAGACCCAAGAAGCCACAAAGCATGGAGCTTGGGCAGTTTCAACCGACGTATCCACCATCAGAGCTTCCACAGCTTGTGTTTATAAGTCCACACCTTTTTTGTTCAAAACCAAGAGTAGTTTTTTCTTCCTCCAGATGTATCGCCCACCAGCATGTGCCTGATAAGCTGGATATGAAATAATTATGAAACATGGTTGAATACAGATGTGAAGTGAAGTATTGTAGTCATAGTATTGTAAAATAAAATAATCTTCAGTCTAATTCTATCACTCTCAATGATAAAATAAATCTTGAAGAATCTTGAATCTTAGAAATTGATATAATAAAAATTGGTAATCAACAATTTTATGATTTTCATCAATATTGGGAGGAATCGAAAGCAATTAGTTACAAAATAATTTTTTTTCCGATAATGCAAGTGTTAATGAATCTTACATACTTTTAGGTATTATTGATCGGATACATAAGTTTGCATCGGTTTGAATCAGATTACTGCTGCTAGATGAGAATGTTGCATTGCATTTCATGCACTTGATTATCTGATGGATGAAATAAGTTATATATTTTTGTTGTGTGAATGTATTGTTGAGATAAATACTCAATACAACATTTTAACTGACGATGTGCACGATTTACATCTTTGTAATCTCTTGAATAAATGAAACATTGGTAGTTGATTTTCTCATGGAATTTCAGCAAAATTAGCATATTTAGTCATAGACTCATCATATGACTTCATGTTTTTACAGATAAGTAACATACATTACATATAGCAACATAACACCAGATAAAATTAACTGATCCATGATAATTTTGGAAACAAATAAAGAATCATTATTTTTAGAACAATCTGTACACTCTTTGAAAAGTACAATAGAATCATTACTTTTGAAAGTATCTTTAGATTCTCTGAGAATTAAAGTAGAATCAGTAATTTTGGAATAATCTATACATTCTTTGGAAATTTATGTAAAATCAGAACTGTTGAGAGAACTGTGCTTTCTTATAAAATCATAATAATCTGCTAGCTATAACAATATTGCTGTAGCTAGCTTGAGATGTAACGTCCTCTTTCAAATCAGCACCTGCAGTGAAGTGAAAATATTTATACTTGAATTCAACTTGATACTTACTTGGATTATTCAGAAGCACGATCAGATTTCATCATGGTCTGGATCACAACAATTCATTCACCAGTGACAAATCTGCTCACCAACACCGTGCTCACCAAGAAACGCCAAGAAGAAATCAAAACTCGCGTTTTGGAAACACCGTTGACGAAAACAGTAATGGCGATTGGCGGTATAGCAGACCGCGCACGAGATCGAAGACGTAGATCGAAGCGCCAGTAAGGTTCGCGGGCATTTCAGGAAACTTCAGGTCTTCACTATCGAAGCTTCCCCCTCCACGGGAGTTTCCAGACCTGTGTATACGACCGTGGTAAAGATGCTATAGTGTGAGAACTATAGATTTTACATTTATAAATGTATGATTCCATGAATTCATAAAAATATCGAAGTTGAACTGGATAATCGAGGTTAAAAACGTGATATATTTTGAAAAGCAAATCAAAAGCTGCGATGACATCTTTTGTATCTATTCTGCCAAAAAAAAATTATCTGCAATGACGAATATGAAATTCCCAGATCTTAAAAGATATGGCTGTATGTGACTAGTTTTCGATTTTCTGTGTTCACAAATATAAGTTTCAACGTCGGTCCCATCCTGAAATATTAGAAAAATTATCAGAAAGAAATTTATCGACATCAACCAAGCACAACTTGAAATTAGTTTCAAAATGAAGAAAAGTCCAACTCACTGTCGAATTTTGTAAAAAAAAAATTTTGAGCGCTGGTGGTATTCGTAGATTTTCCCTTTCCCCTCGCTCGTTCCTTTTCTTTGTCATCAACATGTGCATTCTCTTTAGCAACAGAACTTTTCTTGGATTTTGAATGCAGCACTGAATTTGGTACAGGAAGTAGGTCGATCAAAATAAGCAATGCTTTCATACATTCTGTAAAAATGTGTTATCGATAGTATAAATGTATGCTACACAAAAAATATTTATAACAAGTACTATAAGAATTTGAAACTTACTATCTTTTTCATATGCGTACTTTTCCAATAAAAGTGGCTTAGCAAACCCTGCATATTTAAGTATTTTAATCATGTATTCAGTAGGAAATTTAATAATAAATGAATCTCCTTTGCCTTCATGTATGAGATTAAATTCCATATCTATATATAAATTGAAAAAAATAGAGATGTTAAAATTTAAATTTAAAGATATGGATTTCTATAAATGATAAGACGCATACGATATCTCCATCGTAGCTTGCCAGGCGTGGATATAATTCAATCACTTGAGTGACTGTTGGTTGATCTTGAAGGATCCAATTACTTCTATTATAGAAAGTTTGAGACATATGCTTAGCTATTTCTCTCTTATTTTCGAGTGAAGGATTTTTGTGTTTCATGAATGAAATCTGAAAAATATGATATACGTGAGTCTAAAATCATATATAATATTTTTTTCAATTTGATGTTCACCTTTTCATTCAATTCTTCTTCTTCCAATAACGTTACAGAGCTATTCTTCTCAGAACGGATATTCTTGTCACTCAAAGTTCTCTTACTATATTTTTTTTCATCCTTCGGTAAATTTTTCTGGTGCTCCTGTAGTTTGTAGTGAACAAACCCTAATTTCGTGTTTGGATCATAAAAATGTTCCTAATCCAGTGGATAGAAAATGATGTAATACATTATAAAATCGTGAATAAATTAATAATAAGATAGAGTTCATTAAGATAATAAGATGTGGATTTTTCTAGTAGATTCTCAAACATTATTGTGGTACTTACATATCCAAAAGCCATACTTTCATTTTTCAGCTGAGGAAATTCAGTAACGAGAGCTTTGCACATGGCCATTTTTGCTTCATGTGGTGGGTAGCTGTAATAAATAGAGACGTTTGATTGCAAAGAGCATATGACGAATGATGTTGAATAATTGTTGAATACCCACGGAGTTTGAACTTGAATAATTTCAGAAACAATTATTTTAACTAACTGTCTCCGCTCTTTTTCAGTAAAGATACCATCTTTTAAGGCTTTGAGCACATTAGAACCTTGACTGTGATTCTCGAGTGTCTCTCGTATAGTTTGGAATCTCTAAAAAAACACATTTGTTTAATAATGGTCTTATTGATTTCTCAAAATAACTACTTCGTGAACTTATTATAAATTACGAAAACTTCATTGTAATTACTGTGAATTGAGTTTTATCTATTTCCTTCACTTGTGAAGAACTTGTTCCGCTTGATGATTGTGAATCATTATTCTGCTGTTCTTTTGAGTATTTTAGTAGCTTTGAATTACTTTCACCAGAATTTGATTGTTCAGATGAAAATGCATCTGAGTTTTTGCGCTTGTTTGATGTGGATGCTATTTTGGATGTAGAAAAGCTTCCGTCCGGGCACTCAGTATTTGTTATATCTTCTAGTGTTTTTTCCTGAAACAAGAGATTAGAATTGCGTTGATAAAAATATTCTCAATTCTTATGGAAAAGGTCTTTTCAGGTCTCACTTTATCCTTATCTTGTTCAAAAGCGTTGATGATTTTCAATAGTTCCTTAGTCGGTCCCATTTTTATACCCATTGCGAGAAAATCTTGTTGGGTTAGGTCGAAGAATTATTTCCCTGATATATCTTGTTCTACGAAATAGAAGAACAATAAATTAATGAATGATTTATTTCCAATTCACATTATATCATTCGATACTACATTATCAATTGCATTTAGATGATCAAGATTATTTGAGACTTTAATACTTGAAGCTTTTCCATGCATCGACACCCATGGATATAATATATCGTGAAATTCATGAAATGCTTTTATGAACACTACTTCTCATACACAAGCACTCATTGAGTTAGATACATAATAAAATATTGTACAATGTACTTGTACTCACACCACTAATGCTTTCCATCTAATTGAATACTACAATGTACAAGCATTCGTTTATTTTTCTAATATTTTACCTGGTGTTACAAAATTATGTGTCGTAAACTTATGTAAAGAGCATCTGAATTTGGCTTTGTCCAATAACAAAAAGTTTTTTTGAACTGAAGTGCTGATGTTTCCGTGAAATTAGCAAAATGATTTAAATCATTCAGCTCGATACAATACGCATGAACAGCATTATCAAAATGCAAAGATGTACACTCAGAACTCAAAATGTAAACTTTATTTTTCAGTACTATAATTTCATGAATTTGTCCGAATAAAACCAAATTATTTTCTGTATCAGTACTTTTTTGGAAGGACTATGGAGGACTACATTTTACTTTTAGTATGACAAACATATTTATTCTTACTAGACAAAATTTCTATGCGATCAATTTCAATATTCTCATTATTCCATTTCGAGCATTGGAAAGATTGACAAATTCTTAGTAATGTCTTATGAGGATTTTTAAAATCATGTACATTTTCAGCACGCAATTTCAAAATGCCGTGATAAGCTTCAAACCTCATACAATTAAAGCTTGTCAGAGGCCCGGACCATGCAATGCATTCTGCATGATGACATGCATGATGCATTTTATTTATCAGATGAACATCAGGGAAAAGTCTTTTAAAACAACTTATAAAATCTTTAACAAGTTCATCTAGTAAAGGTAGAATACTTAGAGTTAACAGAGGAGCAAAAACTATCTCCATTATTCTGAGCAAATAAAGAATGATTTTCATATGTTCTTCTTGTGGAGAAATTTTTTCACAAAGTATGAATGGTAATACCCTGACAAGACACCACATTTGACCTGCTTTCTGACTCAGAGTATGGTCTCTTTTATTCAACATAGCTTCTGTAAAGTTAGATGAAGGTTTATTTTTGCACTCTAAATATCCATAATTGAAAATTGAAATGGCTCCATTCAGAAAAGTTAAATGAAATTTCTTTTGAATTTCAACATACTCGCGAAGGACTAGCTTTGCAACCATTGGACAAATTCCACTTAACCAATCATGCATAATATCGAACACTTTATTTTTTGAAATATGAAAATATTTGGATTTATTCAAAAAACTATCCCCCTTCATGCCGGTCGCAGTTTTAACAGCATCAGAAAAATCATTATCTATTAAAAATTGCAAGTGTTTATCAAATACTTCCTTTATTCTTTCAACGCCTTTGTCTAAAGAACCCACGTGTAATGAAGACCTATCGTACAAACATAATCTGCAAAATAATTTACATGAAGGACTTAACAGTTCAAAAACATCATGGACAGCTAAGCCATCACCACAAAAGCTTTCGATTGATCCACGAAGAATATACATCTCATCATAGAAATGTAATGTAAAATACCCTCATCACTTTCCAATTTATGTAAATCGTCTAGAAAAGGACTAAAGGACTTTCTTGAATCCATATTTGATGACGTCAACGTGATAAACAAGTGCTAATATATGAATGCTATAAAGTTGTGAGTTCATGTGTTGTGGTAAATTGGCAATAATATAGTAAAAACAACCTAACTTGTGAACCCCTGTTTTTGATCCTAAAGGGCCAACTATTTCACATTCGTCATAGTACAATCTGATTCTAATTGCGTTTTTATACTTTTGGAAAAAATTATGACTTTTAAAATGAGATTCATCTATAAATGATCCCAACATCCCTTCAGGTGATGGGGTTTCGTTATCGATAGCATCTCTTATTTTCTTATTAGATAATACCATTTTCAACACCGATATTATGGGTACATATTGAGCAGTTTCCGTAACTGCTTTGAGTGTGCAAATGCCAGTTTTTTTATTGCGTAAATTATCAAGACGTTTATAGATCGCTACCTAAATGTTTGGGATCATTGGATATTGGCATCGGTAAATATATATATTCATATTTATGATTCATTTCGGCTTCAAAAGCATATATTTGTATTTTATATTATTTTATTATATGAATATGTTATTCGATATATCAATGAAACTTTTATAAGACATGGAATAAACAGAAGTCACTCTCGAACAAGATGATGAATTTTCTTTTAATGAGCCATATCGAAGCGTCGTACTTTTACCGTTGCATAAAAAAAGCATTGCATTAAAAAGGTCTTCAACGGAAAGATATATATATGTAAGTTACGAAAGTCATCGAATCAGTTAATACTTCAGCAGAGAATTAAAATTTCCAGTTCCGCGTGAGTATATAGGTATACACTTGTATAATATGACAAGAAAAATAAAGGAGAGGCCGCCGGCCGCAGTGACAAAGGGGCCACTGGAGTTTTTCGAGAGTTTCGAGAGGAAGCGGGACCTGACTCAAAGTTTATATGTTTTCGGGGAAAGAACGAGAGGATGAAGGAGCGAACCGCGCACAAGTCCGTGTGTAATCGGAGAATCGAGCGGAGAGTGGCCGCGGACGATCACCACATGTCGACCCTTGCGCGAGACTGTTGTGTCACTAATTCCAGTAATTAAGCAGATACTTTAGGACCGCCCGTTGAGCGACCTCCGAATAGCAGCTCTTGCGTGCGCCTTTTAACAGTCGGCCCCTGCGTAACATATATGCGTGCGGTAAAAAATTTCCGGCGTTACGATTAGCCGCGAGCCGATTGACGTCGTGTTTTAAGCCAGTTTGATTAATACGAAACGGATAAAGTATCCTTTTCATCGTCAAGCCTCGCTTCTTGTTGGATTATCCAAATCTCACGCTTTGAAAATTTACTATTCTTGGATCGAATGTGTCATTCGGATTCTTCAGAGCACTATAATATGAACAATAATTAAAGAATTTCGAAAATTGTTTTTTGATTCCACGTGGATAAATTTATTTCTCAATGACAGTTAATTGAGATAGATGTGCAGTTGTTTGTATATTAAAAAAATGGACCAATCATTCATGCATGAGGTCGAATGAAATTGATTGTCAATGTTTAAATCAAACTCTCAATCATCATTAAAACTAAGTTTAAATAATATGTTATGGAATATTTATGATGCATATCATTTCTCGAATGACATAGATATAAACAAGAATTAATAGGCTTGATAGTTGACACACACGTATTCATTTCGTACGTTGAATAAGTATGATGATATATATATTTTCTATGAATTACACCACATTACAGATAAACACGTGTATTGTGCACCACATAGCTTACATAGGAATGGATATAAACTTTTGTCGTTAAACTCAATTTAAGAATAGTCGCTGCTCTCGCACAGACGTCCATCAGATTTTCCTCGAGCTGTAAAGAAAAAATTGCTCGGCTATCGCTGACCTCGTCTCTGCTCGAATCAGCACGTAGTTAGCTAATTCGATCCGACAAGGAACGAGCCTCGGGGGATCCGAGATCCGAGATGCCCTGGGGCTTTGTGCGGATGTGCGTATATATACACTCCTGTATAGACGTATCTACTCACGACTACGGAGAGCAGCAAAACTGTGATTTGTAGTATTGTCCTTCTGTACCGTATAAGATTCGTTAATTATGCGAGCGTCGAGTCAATAGTTCCACTGATGAACGCGCTAACCTACATAACTGAGAGCAATGATAATAAATTAACTCATTGTATAGCTATTCTCGGATGCTGCAGTTGGTGACTTAATCTCGTTTGAAGTATATCTTTTCTTCATATTTAAGGGCTATTGCGCGAATCCTCCAAAATTATAGTCGCCATTTATGTATCAATTTTTTTCTATTCACCACCATGAAATTGTCAAGTGCAAGGGCTGATTCTCTCTGATTAATCTTCCTCCGACCTCATTCATTCAACGGGCAATAGTTTTCCACTATCCGTATTCTTTGATGTTATATGTAATTATGCTTGTAAATCATCCTGTCATTCAAACTATTTTATGGATCTGAGAAAACGTGCTAGCAATAGCATAAATCTAAATCACGTAAGCTATCGTAGCATATATTTACTTTTTCATCGTGGGAATGTTTATTTTTAAATACTTCTAACATTCAAAAACACCAACGCCCACGACAAGAGTGATTGACGATGGAAGTAAAAAAAATTGAGCAATGTATTATAGTCACATTAATTTCCGTGGAGTAAATAATTTCTCACCAGATGATTCAAACGTTTTCTGATTCATGGAATATCGTAATGTTTTTTCAAATATTCTATGTGAATCAACGATTGGTTACAGAGTTGAGTTGGCGTTTCATTTATTCTTTTACTTGAACGAACTTTTGTCGAATTTGTTCCATGGTAATTTTGAGATGTCAAAGAATCAAGTTTGTACAATTCTAGAGATAAAAAAGATTCGTTGTTTGTACTCAATTTGATTTTGAGAAATATAATTGTTCGAAATGTATAAAAATATTTATTCCCAAAAAGTTGAATTCCAGACTGAAAAATTTTAAATCTCTAAATTTATCCAATTTATCCACAGTATTACTACTTGGTTTAGGTGAAGGCGATATGGGTGAAAAAAACAACGTGATGTACGACTTCAAATCGCCATTGTTCAAGATAAAACGCTTACCTGAAACATATCCATTGTTCATACGATGATCATTGTTCCAATATAAAATGAATAAAAATAGCTGTCGATTGGAATGTGATGGGATCATACTTGACTCGTAGTCATAGTTAGACGCTGTTAGTTTCACTAGGGGGGTACCCCCCCTGCTCGCTTCGCTCGCCAACCCCCCATGTGTTCTTTAGAAATCAATAATTTCAATAATAAGTGTAGTAATAATTAAAAGAAAATGACATTCAAAACAATAAAACTTTAAACTTGAACTTTCGATTTTGTTCGA
>JAJGXB010000210.1:0-15903 GCA_020882725.1 Aphelinus certus
AGAGACGCAAAGGTATGTTTTCTAAGGTGTGATAGAGGGACAGAATTCACAGGTGGTTATACGGTAGAGGTGTTGGAAAAACTCAATGCAGAATTACAGCTGGCCTGTCCAGACACTCCCCAACACAATGGAGTAGCTGAACGTTTCAACCAAACGATTCAGAAAAAGGTAAGAGCGTATATGTTTGATTCGGGATTCCCAGAAAATATGTGGGATCTGGCTTTAGGAGCGGCAGTATACGCATATAACAGAACACCGCACAGTGGTAATGATATGAACATTCCTCTGGAGAAATTTGCTCCCAACTATCATTTTGAACTAGGTCAAATCAGAAGATTTGGATGTATTGGATATATAACTATTCAAAGAAACGTTGGACCAAAGTTTGGTCCTAAAGCAAAGAAGGTAGTTTTGGTTGGATATTCGAAAACTGGCTACCAAATTTTATGAAAGCAGAGATGTAAAATTCAACGAAAAGGTAGTATACAGAGACATATATAAGAAATATGAAATCAAAGATTGGCCCATTGAACCAATGCAAATTAACCAGAAGGACTGGTTCATTGAATTCAAGGAAGATGAACACGGAATGGTAGAAGAAATCTCAAAAACGGAGGGAGTGTTCAAACGCAAGAGAGGTAGACCAAGGAAAGATGAATGTAAAAGAACAAAAATTGATGTTGATGAAGACCAGAGTGCAGAAAACCCTGGAGAAACAATAGACGAAATATCAAGAGTAATAGTGACATTCACATTTAAGGCAGAAATGGAAGAAAAGGTGGAAAACTTTAAGGACGAGATCTATTATTCATTATTGGCTCACATCAACAAGGATCCAATATCCTATATGGAGGCTATGCAATCGAAAGACTACAAAGAGTGGCAGAAAGCTGTTGATGAAGAATTGAGATCAATGGAAAATCATCTGGTGTGATAATAAGGCGGCAATATCTTGCACAAAAATTGATGGTGGAAGCAAGCTTAGACATATGGTGGAAATAAGATCTAATTATGTAAAGGAATGTGTTAGGAAAAATTTTATTGAAGTAGCTTGGATAAAATCGAAGGAACAGCTTGCTGACATATTTGCAAAACCTCTGCCTCCGATTGCTCATGAAGATCTGAGAGATCAGATTATGAATATTGATAAGGTGGATAATTAAATTAAGTTTCAAGTATTTATATTGTTCTCTTCTGTCATAGGAATCCATGAGTGAAGCTGTCTGAAGTGAACGGTTGTATCAGCTCGGCCGAATTGACGGTACTCTCCTCAACAACAAATATCAAGACTGAATTAATTATTAATTGAGCCCGCGCACAGTCTACTTGTAGTAAAGTCTTTATGTGATATTTGACTGCGATATTAGTACTGTAAAATAGAGTTACTAGATTTAATACATGTGTGAACGGTAGAACGGTTGTAAAGTCGTATGGAAGTTAGAACTAACACATTGTATGATAGCAGTATCAATAATGTTAGGGAGGGAGTGTTGAGATATTCTAACATTATTTGTTCTGATGAGCGTGTGCGCATGCGTGAGCGCAGCGCGGCACTGGCGGCGATCCGCCGTGCTCACTTGATCGGTGTGCCCCGAACTGACCGGTTGTCTTAATAGTTAACTTGTGTATCGATACGGTGGTTTCTTATTACGGAGGATCTTTTCTTTGTTTCTATACGGCGGTTAATACACGGTGGTAATTAACTCAATAAACTCTAATCAAACCTATCACACTTGTGTTTTTCTTATCCCGCCTGGTCAAGTGAAAAACCACTCATATGATAATTATTTTTTGTTTTTTGTTTTTATGTTTATAATGTTATACATTGAATCGAGCTCCCGTTTTCCATATTTCCTGCCGTTCTCATTCGTTTTATATTCCCTGTAGTAACATAATTTCCCAAAAATTGATTTGACTGGCTAGTTCAAATCCTTCCGCCTTTTTCGTCACTCGAGGCATGCGACCGGTCCACCACATGTTTGTCTGCAACGACACGTTAATTTGGTGGACTGCCCGTGTTTTCGACCGCTCAGTCCACCATGGGTTTGTCTACAACGACACGTTAATTTGGTGGACTGCCCGTGCTTCGACCGCTCAGTCCACCACGGGTTTGTCTACAACGATGCCTGAATTTGGTGGACTCGTTCCCAAACTTTCCAAAATTTTCAAATTTCTCAAATTTTCCAAAATTTTCAAATTTCCCAAAATTTTCAAATTTTCCAAAATTTTCAAAATTTCCAAAATTTTCAAAATTTCCAAAATTTTCAAATTTTCCAAAATTTTCAAATTTCCCAAAATTTTCGAATTTTCCAGAATTTTCAAATTTTCTAAAATTTTAAATTTTCCAAAATTTTCAAAATTCTCAAATGTACCAACATTTTCAAATTCCTCAAAATTTTCAAAATTCCTAAAATTTCCAAATTTTCCAAAATTGCCAAATTTTCAAAATTTTCTAATTGTTCAAAATTTTTAAATTTTTCAAAATCAATTACAAGAAATAAAATGTTTAAAATCAATAACCCAATTTCTAATTTTTCAAATTACTAAATTTCCAAAATTTCCAAATTCCTTGATAAGATTGATTACTTGCGTAATAAAAGAATAATCAATTTCTGGCGATCTGCCTCTATGTTCGAAAGAAGAAAAAATCAAATTGAATTTTAATATTGACCGTAAATTTAACGTTTTTCTCCGAGTATGGTATTGAATCAAAACCTGGTTCGGTAATTCGCTCGCTTCCGTCGTTTTCTGAGGTGCTGTCGATGCACATTCCAACGCGCTCTGTTGCCCGTGTTCCGTACCGGAGTAGTCTCAGTAGCGGCCATTCTCTGCCATTGTTGCCAGATCCTCATCCATAGTTTGAGTCCGCTAATGGCTTGCTCGATCCGCGCGTCGCTCTGCGGCGTGCTGATATGATTTTACAGTTCTTCAAATCGTTCCGACACTTCCTCGCGAATTCCCGCACGAGTTATTGTATTATTGTATTATTGATTATATATCATAACCGCAGATCCTCGATCCCTCCTAATGGAAAAGATTGTATATTTTTATATGCCTTTCACGTTGTGATTATAAATTTATGGTCTTTTGTTTATCTAAATATTGCCCGCCTAGACGTACCCAAGAGAATTTGTCCGCCTTGACGTTAATCTTTATCTGTCATTCTCATGGTTCAATTGTCATCCTGGATTTCCCATCCATTCTGCCCCGATTCTCTTCCAATTATAAAACTCATCGCAACTTTACATTCTTTGTCTGCTACCTGCATTATTTGCTCATCTATCAAAACCGCGCGAACGCTTCTCCCAGTTTCTAGCTTTCTAATTGGCTGTCTCATTGTAAAACTTCAGCATTATGATCCCTCTGTGTTCAATTTCGCCGGTAGTAGGAATTTCAAGCTTTCAAATAATGCTCCGAGTGGATACTTGGACTACTTATTTTCGGTCTGTTTGTCTGCTCTCCTTTCTTCGTTCGCCTGGACCAACTTTTTGTCGACTTGAGTTAGAGTCCCACCTTGTCACGTTTGGTTTTTCTGTATCAAAACTGTTTCTACAGACTGTGTCACCTCTTTGCTTGCTTGTCCCACTCTCACTCGTTTTACCCAGTGTCTCGGTTCATCTGCTCGACCTCAGGCTTCACGAATGTTGAGCGGCTTTTGCGATGGACTCTTACTCCAGAAGAGCTGGATTTCCTCCTTGAATATTCGAATGTTTACATTCACTAGTCTTCGTTCTGATTCATCAACAGATTCAGAGTCCTTGCCTATTGCTCGTATTACTCCGATGGTTGCTTCTTCTGCTGAATGGAAACTGCTCGAACCCACTATATCTATGTCTAGGTTCGATGATCTATTTGCTGATCCTTTCGATCTCGTAGAACTATTCGAGGAATCGATTGGTAACGTTTCTCCGAATTCTCATTGGGCCCATACTCCGGCTGCTAGATCCGACTATGGCGAGGCCACATAGGAATATTTTTTATCTTCATGGTCTGTTGCGATTTGTTGTACCCAGTGTATCTCCAGTACGATGAGAGCCATGCAGCGTGTGGCCGATGTGTGTATCTCCTGGTTGAGTGATCCTACTGACAAAAAGGAAACCCCTATTGGCGAAACCGTCTTTTTTCAAGTCGCAGAATCCGTCATTTTTCTTTGCTACCATTCTTACCATGGTTACAAAGTAAGGATACCAGCTCGTGACTAGGACGAGCACCGTAATACCTGTTCTCATCGAGTACCCGATCGATCTGACCTTGACATTGCCGATGCCGACACAGTGATGGTTCATTCTGAGGATTTTTCCGATGATTCGTATGATGATGTATTGCCGCTCTTTCAATCATACTAATATTTCGAACCTAATGCCTGTTTGTAACTGTAGTATTTGCTCATTCCAATATCAGTACAAAAAAATGGACTCCGTATTCTTATTCCATGTCCTGCTTTATACATTCTTTGAGTAGTCCTTTCAAGTATTAATATATTTGTGAGCTCCAATCGTAACTATCAACTGCCTACTTTTGCTGGCCTAGTTTTATTTTTATTTACTTTGTTTTTATGTTTTGTTTTCTTTTGACTTGAGAGTATCATACTGCTGAAGATAAAAAGGGTCAAATTCTTAGAGCCATATATTTTCTAAAAATATATTATATTAATACACTGAGAAAGGTTTCGCGATTTGCAATTGCTGATATCATGTTTGTTTATAATCCGGATGCTAGTATGGTTAGTACGAATGACCGACCGCGATTCATTCGCTGACTCCATTTTTTCCGGGCGTTCTCGACGCCAGTCGGTCATACAACAGGTGCTGACTTGCAATTCTGGCGGAGTTTTTCAACGCTGCTTTATACATTCAATTCATCTTTTCTTAGCTTGATAACCTTGATGTTCACTTCGTTTTTGTGATATTGTTAATAATTCCCGATTAACATGTTAGCGTTACGTTTCCCGACGAGTTTTACCACGATTAAGCATTTTATTTCCCCAAGCGGAATAAATTCGACGCTGGGTGTGCATGGCTGTTATTCCCAGGTGGAGCATTCTCGACACCGGTTTTTTCTTGAGCGGAGTTACCTCGACGCTGAGTCGTCATATTTCCAGGCGGAGCATTCTCGACGCCGGACTCTTTTTCTTGCACGAATTCATCTACTCCGACACCCGATCGTAGAGTGATGTTAGTTAGAATGAATATATACGATGTTCGCGAATCTTTGCCAGGTGGTATGTTTCCACGCCCGCGTCTTTGTTCTCTAAGCGGAGTAGTCTCGACCCTGAGTAATCCTATTTCTTGGTCAAGCTTCCTTGACGCCGGCTTTTTCCAAACTGCTTGCGATTGCTTCCCAGGTGGAGCGTTCTCAACACCGGTACTTTTCATTTCCAAAGCAGAGAATCCTCAATGCCAATTCTCTCAGTCGTGACAATGTTAGCAATATGAATGTATCAAATGACCGCGAATTTCGCTAAGTGGAGTGTTCTCAACACCGCTACTTTCGTGTCAACTTTGACGTCAGATCCTTTTGCCATTATTTACTCGAATAGATAACCCAATGAATCGACCGCGAGTTTTTCCCAGGTGGAGCGTTCTCAACACCGGTACTTTTCATTTCCAAAGCGGAGTTACCTCGCGCTGACTCACGCCACTCCCCCGAGTAGGCACATTCTTTGCCGTTCGTGAAATGGCGCCATAGCGTGTTAGTATGATATCAGCACTGCAATTTCGGTGACTTGATGAATTGAAAACTCTACTTCATTTCCGAACGATTTGAATTGGAATTTGTATCTGGCGATTCGAAACTACGGACCCACGTTAGGGCCGCCAAGAAAATTTATTGGCCATAATACTATAGCTCATATATTTTGAAAAAAACGTTGTGAACTTGTACTCGTGACTTTCCGTTCTCGCGTATACCCACGTTAGGGCCGCCAAAAAAATTTACTTGATAACCGGGGTTGGCAACAGGAATGGAATTCTACCTCGCGTTAGAACAGCAAAAATGACCACGTGAACTCAGGCTCTATATGCCTTCATGTCGGCGGCTCTCAATCAGTTCCTTTATATTTTCATGGGGAATACATCTCTTGAGTCCGTCTATATAAACTGATTTCGTTTTTTCACCTGCCTTTATTAGAGCCGTATGTTTATCATAATCTATTTCTATTATTTCACACTTAACATATTCTTCCTTATCCATTTTATTTTTCTTGGGCATTTTTAACCAATATACTATCTCTCCCACTCTGAAGTGTCTTGGGTTAATATTTAAATCATAATACTCTTTTGATCTGAATTTTGATTGTACTAAATTCATTGCCGCCATAGTCCGAGTTTCCGCGACGTTATAAGCTATATCCGCCAGGTATTCGTCAACAGTCAGCAAATATTCCTTCGGTGGAAAGCTGGACGGTGTTCGCGCGCGCCGACCGTATACTATTTCATGTGGCGAATTACCCAATGCCTCGTGTACGCTAGTATTATACGAGTGATGTGCTACTGGAAGAATCTCATCTCATTCTTCATATTCATTTATAATTAATTTAATATATTCTTTTATAACATGGTGCATTCTCTCAATTCCTCCGTTTGATTGCGGATGATACGCGGTTGTTGTACATTTCTCTATTCTGAACATTTTCGCGAGTTCCTCCAGAACGTAATTCACGAAGTGCGTCCCATTGTCCGTACAGATAACTCCAGGTGGTCCGAAATTGCAAATCACCTTCTCCATAAATGCATTAGCTACCTCATGGGCGTTTGCGTGACGGACTGCCGTTAGAATGCAGTATTTGCTAAAATTACATTGCATCGTAAGGATGTATAAATTCCCTGCTTTCGTCTCTCTTAGTGGTCCGCAAAAATCCATTGATAATTTCTCGAAGGGGTAAAATGGGGTATCTGTTATGAGCATGGGAGCTTTATTCTTGTTCCTAACTAACTTGGTTGGTTGACATTCAGGACAGCTACGCACAAGGCTTACTACATCCATATACATATTTCTCCAATAAAACTCCGCTGCTATTCTCGCATGAGTTTTGCCCATGCCTTTATGGCCCCCAATTGCTGATTCGTGGAATTCCTTAATTAGCCTATACCTGTCTTCTACTTTTGGCAATGGTAAATTATTCGTGAATAATGTTATTGAAATCACTTTCCCTTAAAAGAGTTTATTACATTGCTCGACGAAGTAGCCCCAGTCCGATTGTGTTAACATTGCTAGATCCCTAATAATTCCAACGGTTTTGATTTCGTCCTTCATTAATGATGCTTTGAGATTCTTTAAGCATGCTGCAATATCCAATCGCATTGTTTTATCATTGAAATTATTCCTCACTATTAATCCGAAGACTTTCACGCCGCGACATTCCGACTGAGCTACCTCCCCTATTGCAAAATGCTGATCGCGCAGCTCGTCCGGGTCAATGTACCAACGTTCTACAACAGCGACTTGCGGCTCCGTTTCTAATTTCCCGTCTGCCGACAATGTATATACCAAATTGTCATGATGTGCAAATGGTTATTCTTTCGAAATTCTAACACAATGAAACTGCTCGACATCCCCGGGTGCAATCACCCAAGTCGGTCTTATGTGCGTCCGTCGTGCTTCCGCTACCATAAATCGCGTCATATCACCCGTCATTCGGCTTGGCGTTATCTCGGGTACCCAACTGTCATTTCCCCCTATGTCTTGTTCTTCTCTATCGACCGGAGCTAACATCGCATTCCCTTCTTGTACCCCCTGTTGATTGATGATATCATTCACCGATACGTCGTGTCATTTTCCTGTATCCGATCTTTCCCCGTGATGTTCCGAGCTAATTGAAATATCCATTAGTTCGACCTCCGGTTTATCAAATTCGTATGGGGTGTAATGGTTCCCTCGTAGATGTAGATGTATATACTCTTTTTCTCTATTAGATTCCACGTACAGATATTTAACCTGGCTTGCTCCATAGTGAAAATGTATGCATATATTCTTTTTGTACTCGTGAGCAAAAATGAATATACAATCAACGTCCCCGAATTCTGTTGATGACGTTAATATTTTCCGTGCATTTTCGGGACCTATGCAATAATGCATGGCCGAACTTTGTAGCAACCGATTCCTCAGTTCCCGGGTATTAATTTTCAATTTTAGTGCTTTGATCAATGAGTGAAATAAACAGTTCCCAAATGGTCTAGTAGGAATGTTTATATCGTGTCGCAAAACCTTGTCCTTTTGTGCGCATACATTGTTTTCGGTATAAATGTTTGACACCGCGTTACGTTTCTCTTGACTCTCCTCTCCCGTCTCTACGTGTTGTGATATACCGGTTGCTACTGATGCATTTCTGTCTCCGAGTGTTATTTCATCAACTTTTGATTTCGTTGTTCCTTCAAATGTTTGCTGGCTGCTCTGATCCTCTTCCTGATTTATATTACCCGCCGTTATCATATCCACTGTCGAAGCTAAGGAGCCTGTTTCTTCCACCCCGATATTCGCCTCGTTTCTCCATGTCGCCTCTATTGGTGTCTGTATGTTAATCATGTTCTGCTCTGACTTTCCCTCCGTAGTCTCCATGCTTATTGTTGAGGCCAGCGCACTTGCTTCTCTCGTTATGCTTTGGTTCTTGTTTGTTGTCAATGCACTCGTGTCTTCTCTATCCGAGTTACTCTTATCGGTTAATACCGGTGGCTCTGAGGTCTGTTCTCTCTGGCGTTTGTTTGCGAATGTTTCTTCTAGTTCTTGTATTACTTGTTTGCACCTAGTCTCTGCTACAACTCTCTCGTAATTCTCCCAGCTTCCGTACTGCTTAGCTTTTCTCTTGGCGTAGTGTGCCCATTTTATTGGACCCGATCCACCAGATGACGTATCTGTTGCCGACTCGCTAATCCCTATCTCGTCCCCTGTGGAATGTTGCTTCTCTGCCGGTTCTCCTATATTTATCTGAATACCCTTTCCGTTATCTGTTCCGTCCTTGATGTCTACTATAAACCTCATTTCCTTTCCGGTTGGACTCATAGCTATCATATCTCGTAAGCAGCGCGATGCCTCCTTTATTGGTCGGGAAATCTCTATACTTCCTTGATGGGATAAGTGGTGTGAGGTCCGTCTCGCCTCTCCTGCTATTTCCTCCGTTATATCCATGGGTTCGTGCAACTCGGCCGAGTTATCGGGCGTTCGATCTGCGATTAGGGTACGCCTAGAACCCGTTAAACTATCTCTTCGTAAGTCTCTTCCTCGCCCGTAAGATTCGCCTCTGGTTTATCTGACGTCCCACCTAAGCTCACCTCCCTCTCCTCTTCCTGAGCCGTCGGTGATCCATAAAATTCCGAAGGAGGTATCCTGTTCCTGTTATATTCCAATGGTAATATGACGTTCTTCTCTGGGGTGCTAGCAGCTTGTATTCCCTGTCGCATGTTGCTACTCTTCCGCATATATGCGAGATGTTTGTCTGTCCTCATTTGACTTATGATCGGATCATCTATCCCTTCGTTCAGCACAGGAGTAGATACCGAAAATTTCGCCTTTGTCTTGCATCTATTTAGCATTCTCTTTTTCGCCTGATTACTTTCTGAATTCCCTTTTTAATGGTTTCTGCCTCTGTTTCATTCTCCTTATCCGAGTAGTAAGAGTTCCTCCTCTCCGATCTCAGATTCCTTGGTGGTTCCCACTCTTCTCTACTACTCTCCCTTTCCTGATGCGCCTTCTTTCGTGCCACTGGGTTACCTGATCCGTCCGTTTCTGAGGACAAGGGTCTTTTATTGTTTTCCTTATTTTGCGTTTTGGATCGAGTGACAGACATCTTTATCTGAGCTTGTAAGGTTTCTTCTTTACCGACCTTCTTCGGACTCTGTTTTCCTTCTTTTTCTTGCTTCTCCGCTAATTCGTATAGCTCCGCTTTCGGACGCTCCGGATTCTCCTCGCCTTCCTCTAATACCGGGTTTCTACTCAGCGCGTCAGCATTCTTGTTCTTTGGCCCTGGCCTATATTCTATATCGAATTCATACTTTAGCAGATTTGCTTTCATTCTACTGAACCGTAAATCGGGCTTTTTCGTTGAGTGAAAGTGTTTCAATGGTTCATGATCTGTAACTACCGTAAACTTTCTCCCATAAAGGTAATGGCGAAATTCTTTAATGCCCCACTCTATGGCTAGTAGTTCTCTGTCGTAAGTAGAATAACGAAATTCTGGCCCTTTTAGCACCCTTGATGCGTATCCACACGGATGATCTGATTCTAGCTTGCCTTGGCTTAGTACCGCTCCCAATGCGTAATCCGACGCGTCCGTGGTCAGAATAAATGGTTTCGTGAGGTCGGGCGCTATCAAAACAGGTTCTTCGCATAAAAGCTTCCTCATTGACTGAAATGCCTCCTCTTCTTCTTTTCCCCGAATAAATTTTTTCTTTTCGTCCTTGAGTTTATTTAATGGTTATGAAATTCTTGCAAAATCTTTGATGAACTTCCGATAATATGATGCGAGTCCGCAGAACGATCTGACTTTTCTTGCATTGTGTGGCTTAGGGTACTCCATTACCGCCCTCACTTTCTTGGGGTCCATTTTAAATTTTCCGTTACCTACTATATGTCCCAGAAAAGAAGCTTCTCTTTGTAAAAATTGGCATTTACTGGGTTCGACTGTAAGATTAGCTATATCAAGCCTTTCCATCAACTTGCGGAATTTTCTCCCGTGTTCCTCTAGATCCTCCGCGAACATCACTATATCATCCAAATAGACAAACAATTCGACTCCCTGTAATCCTGCTAATGCCAAATCCATTAATCCTTGAGATGTTGCTGGGGCTCCTTTTAGACCCATCCCGATTCTTTTATATTCGTAGTTGCCATAAGGTCCTGAAAATGCCGTTTTCTTCGCGTCTTCCTCGTCCATTGGAATCTGATAAAATCCTGATTTCAAGTCAATTGCTGTTATTAGTTTTGCATTCGCTACTGCTTCAATTATTTCATTTGTATTTGGTAATGGGTAACTGTTCCCCACTGTAATTTCATTCAATCGCCTAAAATCCGTAACCAACCTCCATCTTTCCTCTCCGTTCGGACCGGATTTTTTCTTTACTGCCCACATTGGGCTTGAATACGGGCTTGTTGATTTTTGTACTATATCCGCTTCCATTAATTCGTCAATCATTTCCTGCATTTTCTCCTTCAAAACCTGAGGTGGCCTATAGCGCTTCACCTTGATCGGAACATCTGTTGTTGTTGGAATTTCATGTTTGATTAACGTAGTTGCTTTCAAATTTTCTCCTGGAAGGCCAAATACATTTGCAAAATCTTCGATTATCTCTTTGATATGTGTTATTTCTTCCTCATTGAGATCCTTCAGAGTTTCCTTATCAAGTCTTACGTTCTGTCTGTTATCGTAACTGTTCGCGCCGTCATATTGTCTACTAGCCTGGCCTTGACCCCCGCCGCTCGGCTGACTCGCGCTTGCGTTTTCTGCAACCGAAGCGTTCTGATATACTGTCGGCTGTTGTAAGTATAGCAGTGGCTGCGTCGCAAGTTGATTGACCGCTTGTACGGTTTGCGTTGAGTTCTGTACCGCCGGCGACTCTATCTGATCCGCTAGCAATTTCCCGTTTTTTATCAGATTCTCCAACTTAAAACATTCATTGTATACATGTCCTGAACCGTTACAAAATTCACACTTTTTCGACTCATATTTCTTTCTTTTGCATTTATCTTCGCTATGCCCCGCGGTGTTGCAGTACCCGCATCTGACATCTGGTGTTGCCATTGTTCGTCTGACCGTATTCCAAAAATCCTTTCCTAAAAGTGAATCTCGGAGTATCTTCTTTGGGCTTTTCTTATCTTGTTCTACCAACCGCCGCGTACTTGTTTTCTCATCGAAGTCTGCTGCTACTACAGTAGCATCAGTTAACGTGCGAGGCTGCATGCTTCTAACTTGATGTTCCAATCCGCCCAATAGACCCCAATTGAAATTGTTCCGCGGCCTCAATCTCGACTTTGCGTTTATAGTTTATCGCTGGGAGTCTAACAGTGTGCGATCGCTATCGTAGATGTTCAATATTCGATGAAGTAGCGTCTTTACTCGTAGTCCATAATCTACAGCCGATTCTCCTTTGTTTTGTCTCACTATCTTGAGTTCTGCCATTATTCTGTCTACTCCCCCTCTCCTACTATATTGAGTTGACAATTCCGTCAGCAATTCCTCTACGCTGTTATAATGATTCAATCGCAACTTATATCCGTCACCAACCTTTCCTTTTAACTTGCTTGCTAATGAGAATAAAATTGTCCGCTCGTTGTTTTTACCGACTTGTCTAACTACGTTCCTCAGTGCATCCCTGAACAATGGTAGTGTATCGGGGTTTCCATCGAGTTCTGGAATGCTGTTGAAAGCCTGATTCAAGGTAATTCGGATATTCGGTTCGTAATATGACCCGTTTCCTGTCCATTCCCTCGAGCCCGTCATTCTAACATTTTGAGGGTCCGCCTCAATCCTCTGCAGATATTCTGCTCCTACTGAGTTATTTCTATTTTGTTCATTCGTCATTTTATTCTCACTGTTTCCTCTGTCCTGCGGCTTAACTTCCCACATGCTATTGTTGTGTATATCTTCCTCCTCTTCTTCCTCAATCAGCTCTTGTTGCCGCCACTCACTCCATCTTTCTATAAATTCTCTGTTTTCTTCTAAAAGCCTATTCCTTTATTCGTTAAATCTGACCGATACTTTCGATGGTGGGTATGTGATAGTCGGTTGTTGCTCCTGACGCGGTGGTCCTAAGTATCCGTTTTGTCTCCCAGGATTATCTTGGTGTTTTATTGGGCCGTCTCTCTGATACTGCTGAGTTTGATTCCCGCTCAATATTTGCGAATGCATTGTCATGATTTCGATCCCGTCCGTATCGTTATAGTCTGTTGTCGGTCCCTGTACTTTAATTTCTCTTTTCGGAGTTGAATGTGTTATTTTTTCTTGTTTAATTTTTTGTAAGTGTGTTTGATTGTCGTGAAATCTGCCCTGTCCGTAATTGAATATGTCCAGCTGTCCCCCCTTTAGCTTCTGTAATGTTCCGTAGTCATACTGTGGCGTCTGTTCCTGTTTAATTTTTGGTAGATACTGTTGTTCCTCCTGTAATTTAACGTACTTTTGACCGAGTCCCGCTTTTATCCTTGCCATCTCCTCTCTTTCCTCTTTTCCCATTGCGAATGCTTCCAAGTCCGGAATAAGGTTACGATACTCGAGGTGTAAGTCGACCGGCGTCTCCATTGTATTGTTCGGATTTGTCTCTTTATTCCAATATTCTTCCGGGTAGTAATCATCGTCGTTCTGGCTTTGTTCGTTCCCAGGTACAGTTTTAGCCGTTCTCTTGTAGTTTTCCGCGATATTCTGTATCAATACTTTATGTGCTTGTTCGCGATCTTTCAGTTCTTGTAATTCCCTAGCTCGCTTATTTTCCTGTTCCCGTTTGCGCTGATCCCGTTTTTCTCGAATTTTGTTACGTATAGTTTCTCTCGATTCTACCAAAAATTCAGTGTCTTTTGGTGGCAAATATTCTGCTTCGTGTGATAATAGATACTCAATTCCTTCAAATGCTTTCAAAAAATCCCTTTCGTTATTGTCATCAAGTTGAGCTATTCCTATAAGTGACGCTACCACCATTCACTTCGCTTCTATAGATGGTTGCGCCATAAGCACTCTCAAGACTGCGCTCTGTTTCCCACTTGTATAATTTTCCAAAAGACTTTCGTCAACTGGGTTCTTATCGAGTACCGTTTTCGGATCAGATTCTGTTATCGTTTGGCGCGCTCGCGTAGGATTAACCGTTTTCCTTATTGTACCATTCCCATGTGGTGGGATCCCTGATTGTGGGGGTGGTGGAATATCTTCCTTCGTATCACTTGGAGGAGCATATCCCTGTGCCTTCTCCTCAATATTAAATTTATCGTGAAACATTTCTCCTAATCCCTCGAGTTCATCATGCAACGTATCGGTGTTCTGCTTTGACATCGTGTTTCGCTTAGCTTTACGTTTACGAAGTAATTTTACAATGCCCCGAAAAATTTTGCTAAGTTGCGCTCTGTTGCGCTTGAGACTGAAGTTCGGCTTCTGGTTCGTTGACCTGTATTATTTACTCAGCAAGTAGTACAGAATACAAGATTGTACTGAGAGAGCTCGTGTAATTATTCCAAATACTAGTATACAATATGAGCGTCAGACTGTCTACCGTCTCCACGTTACCCGTGTGGTTACCGTGTCTCTCCCGTCCGACTGCCGTGTGACTCCCTCTTGACTAACGACTGACCGCCGAGCGGCTTGAGGCGGTCGTATTTAATCCCTCGTGGGGGTGCCGTTGCAACTCCTTGGTGGCACGCTCGGTGAAAGGCGGTCAGTCGCCTCCCGCCGTCTCAAGTTACGCTCCGTGCGTCACGATTTCAACATCGTCCATCCAGAACGTTCCGAAATTCGTAGCGTGGCCCCGTGCAATGCGATTCTAATAATCGCGGGGCTAGCCACGTGACAGTATTGATCATTAATTGATATAATCAGATGAAGTGAAATATTTTTTCCTATTGTATTTGCTCTTGATTTGAATTATTTCTAAGTTCAGCTATGAAGAGATTCTTAGGCACTTTTAAGTGTATTAAAAGTCACTACAAATAGATTTAAATGGAAATACAATTCAATGAAAAGAGATCGATTTCAAATTGTAAATGGCATTTATTAGGTTATATACATAGATATACCCATGCCAATCCCAGTTCGGGCAGAGCTTTCGCTCGTCTGATCGCTACCAGTGTAATGATGAATGTTGCTCGCTCGCAGGGCTATTTATACTGAAGATTGGCATAGGGCGTCAATGTGTTAGAGAGAGAGGTATCGTCGTCCTCACTCGCACTCGTTGTAGGCATAGTAAAGCGCGCGAATCCTGCAGTGGCGCGCGGGAAGTTTTTCTGCATAAACTCTCGTTTTGGCGCGAAACCCTTTTCTGGTACTTTGCTATCGATTATTGATTATTTTTTTTTTCCTTTTTTGAGTGTGAGTGATAGTGTTGGATATATGTATTATTCGGCCCTCCTCCCCTCTCCGCCGGCCACGGCGAGAGCTGGCGCTGTCGCGTCGGTCGGCACAAGTCCCGCGACTGCCGTCGAGCACGCGATCGGTTATTGTTCGACCGTTGAATTCGCGAGTACTCGGAAGCGCGCGACGATTGTGTTTTATCGTGGCGCGAGTACTCGGAAGAGCGCGACGACTGTTTTTCGCGGCGCGAGAGCTCGGAAGCGCGCGGTGACTGTTTCGCCGCGGTGCGAGAGCTCGGAGGCGCGCGGTGACTGTTTCGCCACGGCGCGAGAGCTCGGGAGCGCGCGACGATATCGTTTAGCGCGGCGCGAGGCTTTCTGCCGCGCGACGTTTTCAATCGTCACGGGGCGAAAGACGAGATCGCTCGAGGCGTGATTGCTGAGAGCGCGAGAAAGGCGAGGTCCTCGGTGCGACGAGGTGAGCGGCGCGCGGGGACAGTCGATCACTGTTGATCGACCGTTGAGTTTCCGAGAACTCGGAAGCGCGTGACGACGTGTTGCCGGCCGGCACTCTTGCACGCGCGTGGAGGGGATGGGGGCGCTCGACTCTCGCTCGCGCTACTGGCCAGGGCGTAGGAGCGAACGTAAACAAACGGTTTACGGTGTCGGCGCGCCTGACTCACCGCGCATAACCAAGCTTCGTTGTCGCCGCTCGATCTCGAAAACAAATAGAGGCGCGTTACGAGTGTTAAGAGATTCACACTATACATATGCGCCTGCATATATATATACAAATATATATACATATGTATACGTGTAATTAATTAAGCAATTGCATGTGATGAGAAGTTGTGTCTAATACAATTGATTTTAAATTAACTTGATTTTCTATCCACAGCTACCTTGAAAGAAATGTCGGCGTGGGAG
>JAJGXB010000211.1:4579-16415 GCA_020882725.1 Aphelinus certus
GCGAACCCGACTCGACACGGATCTATACGCCTACAGAGCTGCCCGTGACCTTCTCTATGAAAATACCAAATATGCCAAGCTAGATTTTTACAAGCGGAGACTGGTAGGCCTGTCTGATAGTGGGGAGATATGGAGAGCTCAGACACCTGAGACTGGTTCCTGAATCTACTAACAACCTTGGGGGATTTGATGAGGAGGAGATCAACTCTCACTTTGCTAGGATCGCCACTGATCCCTTAGCCCCTAACCTAACTTGGTCGATACAATTGACCTCCTGCACGGTGAACCGACCTATAATCCCAAATTTCACTTTGTGAACGTCACAGTAAACGAAGTGAAATTGGCCATAGGTCGGGCCCACTCACAGTCTGTGGGAACTGATGGCCTTCCTCAGAACTTCATCTCCGAGGCACTCCCTGTCATAGCTCCCATCCCAGTGGATGTTTTCAACTCCTCCCTCACTCAATCACACTTTCCGTCCTGCTGGAAAAAAGCTGTAGTCATCGCCCTTAACAAGATCCCCTCTCCCAGGTGTCTTGGTGATTTTCGCCCTATCTCCCTTCTCAATTTTCTCTCCAAAGTCCTGGAGCGACTTGCTTTCAACCAAATCAGTGCCTTTGTTGAAGCGGAAGGATTACTGGATGGCCGTCAGACAGGCTTTAGACGGGGTCACAGCACGCAGACTGCCTTACTCAGACTGACTGACGATATCCGTCGGGCCAAGGACATGAGAATGCTGACTGCTCTTTTCCTGTTTGATTTTAGCGAGGCATTTGACACGGTCTGCCATCCCACGCTGCTGCGCGAACTCTCAAAACTTGGTTTCTCAATGGACTCGCTAAAGTGGATAGCCTCATATCTGACGGGAAGGGAGCAGTGTGTTAGGCGTGAGGACGGAACACTCACTGGTTTTTGCGGTCTCAGTAGGGGAGTACCCCAGGGCTCTGTCCTGGGCCCTTTGCTGTTTGCCCTCTACATCAGTGATGTTTCACTATGCTTTGGACCCGGCGTGCACTACTTACTATATGCTGACGACCTCCAAATCTATATGCACTGTCACCTTGATGACTTATTACGTACGCTCGACATGCTGGCGGGAGGTCGCTGCCAGGATCGTTCAGTGGGCCCTGACAAATAAACTTGTCCTGAACGCGTCTAAAACTAAGGCTATTGTTTTCGGAAGCGAGCATTTCATGGAGCTTGAGAGTGATCCTCGACTCTATTTTCTCATGGAGGGAGCATGTTGCTTCGATTACTGCCAGATCCCACGCCCTAATGTACCACCTACATAAATTCCGGAGGAGTACGAACCAGAGGCTCAGGTGTCACCTCATCAAGTCGCTCCTCTTCCCCATCATTGACTACTGCTCGGCTGTGTACTGCGATCTCTCTGGGGAGAGAAATCTGGTTCTCCAACGGCTTATTAATACTGGCATAAGATACGTCTATGGGGTGAGAAGGAGTGAGCATATCTCTCCCTACAGGGAGGAGCTAAACTGGCTGATGACATCTACTCGGCGCAGCTATTTCATGGCCTGTATGGTGTATAAGATTCTCAAGTATGGCAGCCCGTCGTATCTCGCAGAGTATTTCCTCATAAATGCCAGTACTCGTCCCTGTAGGATTGGCTGTCGGCCGCAGCTGGTTGTTTCCGGCTACCGCCAGGATTTCCTCCGCAGGTCGTTTCATGTCAGTGCAATTTATCTCTGGAATTCGCTCCCCGCTATTATAACTAATGCCTCATCTCTTCCTGTCTTCAAAAATCTCTTATTTCTTCAGCTCCTTGCCTGCGACCATGGAGAGAGAGCTTGCACTGCTCTTAAATCATTAAATCATAAGATCATTGTTTTTTTTAAATCATTTTTTCTAAATTGACTTTTGTTTTTTTCTTTTTCTCTACCTCACATGATTCGAACTAAGTTAACCTAATTCATGCTGTTAAGTTAGATATAAGTAATTATATGTAGAACTGATTATATTGTACAACATAATGTACAGGAAATAAATCCAATCTAATCTAATCTAATCTAATCTAATCTCTCTCTCTCTCTCTCTCTCTCTCTCTCTCTGAGAAAGTACAGACGTGCCGCCTCTTGCTCCTTGCTTTTTGCTAGTTCTTCGGCCGTGTACCATCCAGGGTGTGTTCTCCTCGTGAAGGTGGATTCGGACACTCGTTGGCTCCTGCTATTTTTGAAAGTTGGACCTGCTAGTGCATCCTGAGCCGGAGTGTACCTGTTTCTACCGGCTTTGAGGTTACGTCGCCCTGTTTGTCTCCGCTTTTCCTGCTGCCCCCACGACGCTGCTTGTCGTGCCTATTTGCTGCCTTCTTAGTGACTTTGTTGTGTGGTGTGAGTACATTGCTTTGTTGTTGTTGTTGTTGTTGCAGCAATTGTTGTTGCACTCTCGATTGTACTCTTGACTCTCTGACTGCTATAAGTGAAGTGTTGGTGACCAGTTCTAGTGCTCTTTGTGTCAACAAGTTTGCTCTTTTGCATAATTTGTTGCTAGCAGCCGTGTGTCAGTGAGTGTTTATATTTATTTATATTCACTGCAACACGTGGTCTCCGGCCTTCCTTACCAGCTGTTGGGCTCAATCGATAATTTATCGACAGCCTTTAGCGGGAGCACTCATCATGTCGTCGCTTGCCTTGGCTCCGCCCCACTCTGCTCCCACCACGGTCTTACTGCGCTCGCCCGCCTCGCTCCCCGCTCGGCCCTCCGAGCGTCATTAGGCCAACTCTTCATCGCAGTGCGCCCGCAGCTGATTTTTTGCCTCTCGCCTGTAGTCGTTTCTACATCGTAAGGTCGTTCATCATCATTTTTCTTTTCCTATTCCACTAGTCAACTTAGACTGTTCGCTGTACCGGATATGGCTCCTCCACTGAAATCGACTGCTAAATCAGACGACAAGGCAAACCAATTTGCCAATGGTGCTAGGCATAAGGTGAGACAGGACGACCTGCTCTGTGCTAAGTGCAGCAAGCCATCGCACAGCAACATGCTAGTCAACCCGTGTGCTTTTTGTGCCAAGTGCTGGCACAAATGCTGCATGGGATTTGTTACGGTGCAGTCTGGTGGCAATCCTGTCCACTGTTGCACTTACTGTGCTCCTGCTCTTGCAGCTGGCTCATCCTCAGCTGGTCGGCTCCCTGGTGGTGCTCAGTCTTGCCCTCTAGATTCAGGACACCCCACACCGTCCACCACTCCCTCCCTGTTTGACAACGTGTCTCTTGCTGGCTCCACTGGCGGTCGCTCAAGATCTAGCTCATTTTCATCTTGTAGAAATGACCAGCAAGATGACATCCTTCGTCTCATTCTCGCCAAGATGGACAAAATGGACAAGCTTGACTCCATGGAGGCTTCTATTGCTGAAATCCAGTGCGACCTCCAATCCCTCCCTGACCTTGTCAGCCGCGTCGAGGCGACGGAGACCAGGGTGGAGTCCCAGGAGTCGCGCTTGCGTGCAATTGAGTCCAAAATGGCTAAACTCCGCGAGGGGCAAGAGCGTGTTTGCTCTCTCATCACTTCTGGCAGTGCTTCCTTTGAGTCTGGAGAACTTGCTGCGACTCTTGCCTCGGAGACTGACACCTGAATCCGCAATCTTGAGCGTATCAATAACTCGCTTTGCAACAAGCTGAATGACATTACCAGCCAGCACAGGGAGCTCTCTGCGGACGTCGTTGTCACTGGACTCGACGTTGAGACCGGGGCCGATCTTTGGAAACTCGCTTTTGCAGCTCTTGCCACTATTCACAGTGATCTGCTGCCATCGGACGTGGTAACTGCTCGTTACATCCGTCCTCGTCAGGTCGCTTCTAGCGACCCTCTCACTTCAACAACTTCGGCAATGCAGTAGTCCACCTTGGCGCCACCACCGTACCGCAGGCCTTTGCTGGTGATTACCCTTACCTCCCCTGTATATGTCACTAACATCATTCGAGCCAAAATCAGGAAAGGTAAGGTGTTGACCTCTAGCATCAGCAAAATGATCTGCTCGAGGCGGCGGGAGTGCCTCTTCCTATAGAAAATCTCCCACTCAATATCAAGAGTTTCTTCCTAAAGAAACTCATGCACTTCATCGTACCGTCCGTGCTAAGCTAAGGGAGCACAATGGTCAGGGCGGTGATTGCACCTCGTACATCCATCAAGGAGCCATCTTTGCCAGGAGGAAGAAAGGGGACACTGCCACACGCATTTCATCGATCTCTGATCATGAACGTTTTTTATCTTCTCCGGAATAATTCACTTATGTCCCATCAACTCATTATCTCGCGCTCACTTCACCGATCTCTCGCACTCATCTCAGCCCATCGCTTCGCCGAAATCACCTTCTACCAGCTCATTTACTAACTCGCATCATCAATCCCTGCTCAACTCCACGACGGCCGTGAGGGTGGGACTCCGTGTCTGGCACTTCAATGCAAAATCTATTAGTGCTCACATTGAAGCGATCAGGCGCTTCGTAGCCTCTCGCCCTCATTTCCACGTGATAGCTGTGACTGAAACCAAACTGGCCCCCCACATTGAGGATCACAACATTGCTCTTGATGATTTTACCCTGTTCAGGTGGGATCGCAGAACCACTGGAGAAGGTGTCGCATTGTTCATTCCTAATTCGCTCTCCGCCACTATACTCTGCACCTCAACAGAAATCTGGACTCCACTTGAAACATGTCCTGAATACATCCTCTGTGAGATCACTCCCAAGAGAGGCAATCCGATATTTACTGGTGTGGTATACCGTCCACCCCATGCTCCACTTGAGCAGGGAACTAACCTCTTCCAGGACCTCGCGATGTATATACACGACTACAGCTCCAAGGTCATACTTGGCGATTTTAACGCAGATCAACTATCGTCTAGCACTGATGCAAATATCATACGTGGGTTCTTGGACGAGAACTCCCTTGCACTAATTCCCTACGGTGCCACTCATCATACCCCGGACTCCGACACCTGGCTTGATCTCTGCATAATCGACGAACTTGACACAGTACTTGACTTCCACAAATCTGTCACCCCCTTCATTGCAGGACATGACTGGATCAGCGCCACTCTTGATATTTCTATTCCCAAGATCATCCAGTCTGACTACTCGTATCGTCATTTTAAATCAATCGATCCGATAGCCCTTAACGAATATCTTGCTGGCTGCGATTGGTCAGCCCTCGATGACTCCGACTGCTCACTCTCAAACGGTTTTGACTGCCTCTGCACTCACATCCATTCTGCACTTGACACTTTTGCGCCCTTAAAAACAGTCAGACATAGAAAGAATCGCAGACATCCTTGGTTTACCAACGTGCACTCCCAGCTCATTAAGGAACGCAACAGACTCTACAGACGCTACAAACGTACCAAGCTCTACTTAGACTTGCTCCACTACAGACGTGTACGTGACGAGACTCATCGACTTGTAGAATCTGCATGTCTTGACTACTACTACGACTGGATCAGAGCTCTATCTGACCCCAAGAAAGTCTGGAAGAAACTCAGGCATTTGGGGAATCTGCCCGGATCAAGAGAGCAACATGTCGCACTTCTCTGTGGATAAACTTAATGCTCACTTTGCCTCGACTTCTCATGACGCTCAAGCACCCTTGCTTGCTCACTACCTGTCTGAGTTTCCTGAGTACTCGGCCGGCCTCAACTTTACTGAAATCACGCTTCAGTCGCTTGAGAGGGCCATCGTCAGACAGAGGTCACAGGCAGTGGGCGTTGATGAGATTTCCCAGAGGTTCGTCCATGCGGCTCTCCCTACCCTCGGACCGCATCTTGTCAAAATTTTTAATCTTTCGCTATCCCAGTCCATTTTTCCCTGCAGCTGGAAACAATCTCTTGTGCTTGCTCGTAACAATGTGCCCTTCCCCACATGCCTGGGCGACTTCCGCCCTATCTCTTTGCTTAGCTTCTTGTCAAAAACACTAGAAAGAATTGCCTCAGATCAAATCACTGCTTACGTTGAAGCCAACAATCTCCTTGATGAGTTCCAGTCTGGCTTCCGAGCCGGGCATAGTGCACAGACAGCCTTACTCAAACTCACTGATGACATCCGCTGCGGCAGGGACAGAATGATGGTGACTGCGATGCTCCTGTTTGATTTCAGCAAAGCCTTCGATACGGTCTGTCACGTTCTTGCGCAAACTGTCCGATATGGTATTTTCGTCTGACGCGCTTAGGTGGCTTGGGTCCTACCTTGGCGCTAGGAGGCAGGCTGTGAGGGGCCGGAACGGTGACCACTCTAGTTTTCGCGACGTCAATTGTGGCGTCCCTCAAGGCTCAGTTCTTGGCCCCCTGCTGTTTGCCCTTTATATAAGTGATGTGGCTAGACAATTCCCTGCTGATGTCAAGTACATTCTCTATGCTGATGATCTTCAGGTGTATCTCCAGTGCAACCTGTCTGACCTTGACGCGGCGCTTGCTGCTCTGAGCAGAGTTGGTTCTCGCATCGCTGAGTGGGCCGCTCTTAATCATCTCAAACTCGATGTTGAAAAAACCAAAGCAATAGTTTTTGGCACTGGCTATTACATCAATCAATTCTCCAAATCGGCACAAAACCACTCCATAGTAATAAATGGCACCCCGGTTCCAATTAAATCTTCTGTACGCAGCCTTGGTGTGGTGCTCGACGCCAAACTGGATTGGAGGCTGCATGTTCTCTCCGTCTGCAAAAAAGCCAACTCGCTTATGTACCGCCTCCACCATTCCAGGCGCATCACCACCCTTGCGCTCAGAAAGCACCTCATTCAGGCGTTTTTGTTTCCCGTGGTAGACTACTGCTCTCTAGTGCTCTCTGACCTTTCCGATGAACAGGATCTCCTTATTCAGCGTATCCTCAATACGGGAATCAGATACATCTATGGTGTAAAGAGGAGCGAGCACATTACTCCCTACAGGCGTCAGCTTGGCTGGCTCGCTTGCTCTGGTCGCAGGGAGTACTTCTCGGCTTGTACTCTCTACAAAATCCTGGCTAGCGGTAGGCCATCCTACCTTGCGAATCGCTATCAGCTAAACACTAGCCAGAGGCCTGTAGGGGGTGAGTGTCAAAGGCCTCTTGTCGTTCCCCCGTTCAAACTGGACATTCTACATTAGTTCGACCTACATTTGGAACAATCTCCCCACTCATATTTGCACCATCAACTCATTCGCCATGTTTAAGCACCACATCTTCAAATGTATTTTCGACTGCGAAGGTATGTCTCTTATAACTTAAGCCATTCCATCTACCTCATTTTTTTACTGTTCTTCACGCATCCTCACTGCACCCGTTCATACTAACACACTTACCTCCACCACTTCACCTACTTTCAGACAAACTCTGTATCTTATATTTGTGTCTGCTTTTTTTTACCATAGGTATACTTTATTCTACTTTTATTTCATTGTACAACATAATGTACTTTAATAAAAATTATCTAATCTAATCTAATCTCTCTCTCTCTCTCTCTCTCTCTCTCTGGTAAGCCCTGCCCCAACACTACTTCGAAACTGCTCCATCATCTAAGCCTTGTTGCTGCATTATCCTGCCCGTACGGGCCTCATTTTTGCAGGTTGCTTGCGCGCAAAACTGCAAGCTTGCGTTGCGAACAATAACAATTGTTATCCAACGAAGCTTGCATTGACTAACAGTCGTCAAACTTTTCTGGCCTTTGGAGGTTAGGACCGCTCGAAGGCGCCAAGCTGTCTAGCCCGCTCGCTGCCGACCCCCTCCGCCGACTGTCTGCTGCTATCTCTCTCCTACGTCTTGGTGAAGTACAGCTGTGGCCTGCATTAAGACTATTTTCACTGTCGTGCGTTGCGAGTATGTGAGTGTTGCGTGGGAGTGGGTGTACTCTTTGCTGTTTTCGGTTGTCCCGGAGAAAGTTTTGCTGCTGCACCGAGTGCGCGAATTTATTCATCATAACTTAACGCGTGTGGTCCTTGCGTGCAAACTTGTGCTCTACCTTATGGTACCGGGCTGTGTCGGGTGTGCATATATACAAATTATTATAATTATCCACGGTTTCTCGCTACTCGTGCTATTATTATTATTATATATCATTGCTTATCATTTCCTTAATTGTCATAGCCACCTGTGCAGTCCGTGTGCTCAATCGGTAACACAGTTACCCCTAACAATTTGTACCGCTAACGCGAGGTGGCAGCAGCTCCCTGTCTCGACTCTCGCGTCGGCTCCGCAGCCTTGCGCCTCACTCGCCGCCGTGCGCCGTGCGCTCCGCCCACTACCCGCTCTGACTCTCTGCCTCTCCTGACCTGCGTGCGCGCTCAGGCCAATTCTACATTGTACCGTCCGGTTGCTGGACTTTTGCTCTGTCGCGTGCGGGTCATCCTGCATTGGTCACACCAATTTTTTCTAGTTTCTAGCTTAGTTATAGTTCTTTGTTTTATCGTGCGCGGGCCATCCTGCATTAGCTGCATTTTTGAATTTAGTAATAGTTTTAGTCTCACTCTTTCATTTCAATTTTCCTGGCTCTCGTGCATCATGGCTGACTCCGGTAAGGCAAAACGCACCAGAGCGGCTCTCCCGCTCCCGGGTGGGACTTGCTCTCAGTGTAGGCAGCTTGCCAGGCACAATGCTTATGTGTACGGCTGTATGCTCTGTCACAAGCACTTCCATTCGAAGTGTGGGGGCCTGACTGAAACCCAAGTTAATGGGCAGGCTGCGACAGTCTGTGACACCTGTCTCAATAAAGTCTTGGGCAAAAATGTACCAACATCGGCAGCAAACCTCCCCGGCTCGCGTCCTGAATCGGCAAATTCAGGATACTCCGACTCTCTCCTCTCATCTACCGGGTCGATGGAGGACGCGTTCACAGCAATACTCCGTAAAATTGATGACTTAGGCTCTCTCCACACTAAATTTGATAACATCACATCCAAGCTCGCAGTGCTCGATGACCTGCCTGCATTGATTGGCAGGGTTGAGAGGGTGGAGTCGGGGGTCGCGTCTCTTACTGAGCAGCACTCTGCTCTCGAACGGCAACTGGACAAGCACGTACAATCATGCTCATCTCACACTACTCCAGCTGATGAGGCTCGCCTTCAGCAACTCCAGGCGCTTAATACTGCGCTTGAGGCGAAGGTTCAGTCCCTTTCAGTGGCGGCAAAACCTTTGTCAGCTGATATTATTTTAACTGGTCTTACTCCGGGTACCGCCACTGATCTGCGCAAGCTGGCCTTTGCTGCGTTGCGCACTATTTACAACGAGCTTCAGCAGCACGATGTTTTAAAAGCTCGTGTGATGAGGCCGCGCGGTCGAACGGGCGGTCCCAGCACTGCGACTCCATTGACTGCCGAATCATCGACGGCAGGTTCCTCTGCCCCTCCCCCCGCATCAAACCCCACCTCTATCATTGTGACCCTGATCTTGCCGGCACTCATTGATGTAATTATCAAAAATAAAATAGATCTGCGAAGAGTTCACACCTCTGCGATAGATCCAGAACTCCTCCTGAGCGCGGGAGCCGCGTCGCCTCATCCCCCAAACTTCATCAACGTGAATGAATTCCTCCCATCACATGTTTTTAAACTCTACCAATCGGCGCGCTACAAAACGCGGGGTATTGTGCCCCGCCCATCAGTTTTTCATGTGGATGGGAGGATTTTCATTAGGCGTAGGGGAGAAGCGCCGGTGCTCATCAGTGCTCAGGAGGACGTGGATAATTTTTTAGCCCCTCCGGGCCAATAAGCTCTATTGGTAGTAATGTACAGGAGTGGTGCAACCTCTCACACACTTGCTCTTATATTCCTGCTAAACCTAACCTTCGTGCACTGCCATTTACTGCCCCGGAGGGCTGTTCGGTGGCTGTTGACAACATGAGAGTCTGTCACCTCAATGCAAACTCTATTCGAGCGCACATTGAGGACATCAGACGATTCCTGAAGTCTCGACCCTTTTTTCACATCATAGCTGTATCAGAAACGAAGCTTGGTCCCAACATACCGGATAATGATCCCATGGTGAGGTTGCATGACTACACGCTGATCAGAAATGATCGCAGCACTAGAGGCGGTGGCGTAGCATTGTTTATTCACCGTACGCTAACAGCGTCGGTGCTCTGTACATCGACGCGTGACGGGGCTGGTGACAGAGCTCTTCCGGAGTTTCTATTCTGTGAGGTTAGCACTGGAATCGACACATTCTTTGCTGGCGTGGTCTACCGCCCGCCGCATGCCCCTTTCAGGGAGGGGACGGATCTCATTCCCAAGCTCACTCTCCATCTACCGGACTACAGTACTAAGGTGCTGTTGGGGGACTTCAAAGCGAACCAGCTGTCTGACTCGTCCGATGCTCTATTACTCAAAAACTTCATTTCCCAGCAATCTCTAAAGCTCGTACCCCATGGTGCTACTTTCCACCGTGGTAATGCTGACACCTGGCTTGACCTCTGCATCGTTGACGACCTTGACACAGTGACTGACCACTGGAAGACGGAGACACCATTTATTGACGGTCATGACCTCATCGCGGCGACCATCGATATGAAGGTGGGAAGACCGGAGGAACGTACCTTTACGTACAGGAATGTTAAAGCCATCAACCTTGATGACCTCTGTGACTTCCTCACTGATTGCGACTGGACGTGGCTTGAGGACACTGACCGATCCACTGAAACTGACGTGGCTAAACTCTACGAGAATCTCAGTATAGCTATCGACAGATATGCCCCTATTAGGACCCTTAAGGTCAACAGCAAAAAAGAGCCATGGTTTGACAGACGTCTTGACGCCCTAGAATACAACAAAACTAGACTTTACAGGCGCTTTAAAAGAACCAGACTGGATACTGACTCACATACGTACAGAACTGCCCGAGATCTACTTCATGAAAGTACCAAGAATGCCAAACTTGACTTTTTCAAGACCAGACTTGTAGGCCTGTCTGACCCCAGAGAGATATGGAGGGAGCTCAGACATCTGGGATTGGTTCCTGAATCGACTAACAACCTTGGGGGTTTCGATGAGGGGGAAATCAACTCCCACTTTGCCCGGATAGCAAGTGACCCGCTGGCTCCTAACCTTGATGATACGCTTGAGCAGCTGCGGGAGGGGCTATCTGCTGACTCCAGGTTCAGCTTCACCCGTGTCACTGCGGGTGAGGTGAGACTTGCAGTTGGCCGGTCGCTCTCGCAGTCTGTGGGGGTTGATGGCCTGCCTCAGAGCTTCATCTCCAAGGCACCCCCTGCTATCACTCCAATCCTTGTAAATATTTTCAACTCCTCCCTTGACCAATCGCATTTCCCCTCTCCTTGGAAAAGAGCCGTAGTCCTCGCCCTTAACAAAGTCCCTACTCCTAGATCGCTGAGTGACTTCCGCCCTATCTCTCTGCTCAATTTTCTCTCGAAAGTCCTCGAGAGACTCGTTTTCAATCAAGTCAGTGCTTATGTAGAATCAGAGGGCCTATTGGATGGGCGTCAGGCGGGTTTCAGGCGTGGTCACAGCACCCAGACAGCACTACTCAGACTCACAGATGATGTCCGTCGGGCCAAGGACGTGCAAAAGCTCACTGCTCTACTCCTGTTTGATTTTAGCAAGGCCTTCGACACTGTATGTCACTCCACGCTACTGCACAAGCTAGCAAAGCTTGGTTTTTCTTTTGCTTCACTGAAGTGGATAGCCTCATATCTGACAGGAAGGGAGCAGTGTGTTAGGCGCGGGGATGGAACGTTCACCGAATTTTGTGGCCTCAACAGGGGGGTTCCCCAGGGATCTGTACTGGGCCCCCTGCTGTTCGCCCTCTATATTGGTGACGTATCGCTTTGCCTGGGGCCTGGCGTGCACTACTTACTTTACGCGGACGACCTTCAAATCTACATCCACTGCCATCTTGACGACT
>JAJGXB010000213.1:0-16391 GCA_020882725.1 Aphelinus certus
AGTATACAAAAATATTTTTTTTTAATTTTTTCTAACAAAATGGCGGCCGTTAGATAGCGTTGAAAAATTACCTCTATTTTGCTTGTGCCGGCTCTCCTGGTCGCAATTTTGATCGGAAATCAAAAAATTAAAAAAATTTACATTAATTACATTCACAGATAGTAGATGAATTATCAAAAAAAAATTAAAAAAAAAATTTGCACTTTTGGCGTATCTTTTTCGAAAAACTCCATTTTTTTCAATTTTTTTCCCGCCATTTTCTCACATTTTTCCATATTCAATAATGAAATATTACAATAATTTTCAATTCATCTGATAGGTAATACTATAATAAAAAAAACCCTATAAGTTTCAGCTCAATCGGATAATTAGTTTTCGAGTTATCACCGGCATAAACTCCAAAAATGCAGTTTTGAGAAAAACGCGTTGAAAGTTTTAAATTACCGTTAAATCGTACTTACACTTCAATCAGCAATCTCTTGAAAAAAACACTTGGAGTTCGAATTTTGAAGAAAGGGTTTCAGGAGCAAATTCTACGGGAAATTTACTAACTTTTTATGAAAAAAAAAAAAATTCGAATTTTTTTTTCATTTGAACTGTATATCCCCCCTTAAGTAATATTGAACTTATGATTTTCATGGACGACATAGTAATATTCGCAAATTCACTATCGGAACATACTAGAAAACTTAGAAACTTACTTGGCCGACTTAAAACAGCAGGCTTGACCCTTCAACCAGAAAAATGCCATTTTTTGCGTCGCGAAATCAATTATTTAGGACATAAAGTAAGTCAAGAGGGTGTTCGTCCAGACCCACAAAAGATTGAAGCCGTCAAAAAATTTCCAATTCCAAAAAATAGAAAAAACATAAAGCAATTTCTGGGTCTCGCTGGCTATTATAGAAAATTTATTAAAAATATGGCTCTTATAGCCAGACCATTAACTTACCTTTTAAAGAAAAAAGTGCCATTTGATTGGAATAATAAAGCCCAAAAATCATTTGACGAGTTGAAAAATATTTTATGTTCAGAACCTTTATTAAGCCTACCAGATTTCTCACAACCCTTCATCGTCACGTGCGATGCATGAAATTATGCAATTGGCGCCGACCTCAGCCAAGGTCCCATAAATAGTGATAAACCATTAGCATACGCATCTCGTTCCTTAACTGACACTGAAATATCTCTGTGTACAATAGAAAAAGAACTACTAGCCATAATATTTGCCGTGAAACAATTCCGCCCATATCTGTATGGACGTAAATTTACACTCGTTACAGACCATCGCCCATTGGTCTGGCTAAATTCAGTTAAAGACCCTACATCTAAATTAATGCGTTGGCGGATAAAACTGAATAAATACGTCTACGATATTAAGTACAAGCCGGGTAAAATCGATTCAAACGCCGACAGTCTTTCAAGGAACCCAGTATATATTTGTTCAAGTAAACAATCTCAAACGTACTGGGACTCAGACGAGATGGACGAAAACAACGATATCTACTCAGGAGGAGTGCAAGGGATCTTCGACTGCGCAGTTGAATCATCTCCTGCAAACCTCATACCGAGTGAATTTGACGAAACAGGACCTGACAATGACAAAAATCAAAGAATGATATCAAAAATATTTTTATTAGCTAATGAACTGGAAAACTTGGATATTGAAAATACAAATGATAGAATTAGCATATCAAACAGTGATACCGACAGTAATAGTGACTATGAGACAGCTGACGAAATGGAAATTGAAATATCAAATGAAAAACAAGTGTCACGATCTAAGTCCACGGCGCAGAGTTGGTCGGGAAGTGAAAAGGAAGACCTCCGGGTATGTGGACAAGTGCGTCCAGCGACAGCCCAGCTTTCAGAGGTAAGCCGTGGAGAGTTGCCGGGTATGAAACTCATCGAAGCAGCTGACCTTACCCTTGTCGAGCCGGTGCGTCGTGAGGCAATAAAACAAAATCCTTCGGTGACTGGACAAGTGCGTCCAGCGACAGATCAGCCCTTGGGTTTAAGATGTGACAATTTGAAAAAAGTACAAATACGAAAAGACAGTTCTAGACAAACTGACGAACGAAACCATACGATTGAAACGAAAAAAATCTTTCTTGTAACAACGACACCGGCAATAATTACGAGTAAAGACGAATTGCACATGAGAAAAGATAACCTTGTTCATTTTGCTTCACTCGATTGCAAAATTACATTCCCAGTTGGAATCAAGTTACTTCGTCATAGTAAATTCAGTAAATCTAATATGAAAAATTTGACAACAGAAATAGGAGAAGCAACTACAGTCCCAAGCAATAAATTTCACATTTTTCATATATTCACAAAAAATTCACACAAAGAAATCCCAGATCTTGCAAATATAAAAAATTCAATAGTAGGTTTAGAAATTATTATGGATAAATTGAACTTGAGAACGGTCAGCGTTTCGATGAATGGAAATGATTTAGATTCACATGACTAGTCCCTTATAGAGAATTTATTCAAAACTATTTTCAATAACTCGGATTACATTATTACTATATGCACGGGAGAAATAATGAAACCAATCAAATTCGAAAGACCAAACATTATTAAAGAATACCATGATTCAGTCGTTGGAGGTCATGCTGGTATAAACAAACTTTTCAAACGAATCAGAAATGATTTCTACTGGAAAAATTTATATGAAGATGTCAGAAATTTCGTAAGAACCTGCCCAAGCTGGCAAAAAGTAAAAATGTCTAATCCAAAAACTAGAATGCCTCTCAGAATTACCGACACTCCTAAATAAGCTTTCGACAAAGTTCAACTAGATATTGTCGGACCTCTTCCCATCACCGAGCAGAAAAATAGATATCTATTAACAATCCAATGTAACTTAACTAAATACTCCGATGCTATCCCAATCCCTTCAATAGATTCCATGTCTGTTGCAATTGCGTTGGCAGAGCACTTCATATCCAGATTTGGATGTCCAAAATTAATCCATACGGACATGGGCTCAAATTTTATGAGCAAGGTATTTGAATCGTTTTGTAAAATTTTCAAAATCCAAAAAATAAATTCAACAGCATTTCATCCAGAGTCACTCAGATCACTTGAAAGAGCTCATAGAGTATTTACGGAATACCTCAAACATTTTGTTAAGGATAGAGATTGGGACAGTTGGATTAGATATGCAATTTTTTCTTATAATACCTTTGTTAGAGAATCCACTGGATTTACTCTACATAAACTCGTTTTGGGGTAAAAGCTCGCATACCATCTGAATTCGCAAATGAACAAATAACCCGTACGTTCATCGATTATTTTGACGATCTTTTCGCTAAATTAACAACCACACAAACGCTGGCAGCAAATAACCTAATAAAATATAAAGAAAGAGTGAAAAATAAGTATGATAAGAACATTAATCCAAAAGAATTTAAAGAAAACGATTTAGTATTCCTTTTAGAAGAACGAAAAAAATCTAAATTTGATAATGTATGGGATGGTCTATTCCAAATAATACAAGTACTAGATTATCCAAATCTATTAATTGAAATACAAGATAATAAATTCAAAATAGTCCACGCTGATAAACTAAAACTAGCCTACACTCGACCTGATCCTCTTCCCGACCTATAATCTTCTAAGTATATAAGCAATGTACAAAATGTGAACAAGATAAAAGCAATATAATTGATAAGAGACTATAGTTGTAATTTTATGTATAAGGACAATTTTGTAATCCTCGACTCGACCAAGATATTAGGCAACAAAAATGTATCAATTTATATAATGAGTAAAATAGAAATACAAACAAATATGATGAGAGAAAATATAGAGAAAGAAAAGCAAAAATTTTTAAATATGGGATGGTAGGTGTCGCGTAGTATATTTGTCGAATCGAGATGAGTCACGTACGAGTATCGAGTCTCGATATTATAAATGTATGTGCGCACGTAGGGACAAATCCCAAAAGAGAGACAAAGAGAGAAAGAGAGAGAGAAATGCAAATGGCCGTAGGATTAAGCGTAAGATTGGCTTAACGAGCAAAGCCTTATTAGAGAGCAAAGCAATCGACGCGCAATAAAAATACAGCTGAAGCGCTATCATAAATGGGTAAAACTCGACGCGTCGGGCTAGGGAATCCCCAAACCCAGCAATAAAGCATCCTGTCGTCTGTACGTGAGCGGACCCAAAAGCATCGTCCACCACGAGAGGCGTGACCTTGAAGGAAAACCTGATTGGAGAACTTCCACCCTCTCTCCAACCAGGACTCCTCCCTTTGATGGCAGACAAGGAGGAGAGGACCTTCTTCGAGGGGACAAGGAGACATCGTTCTAAACCGTCGAGCAGAGCGTATATAATTACATTTTGTATTTGCTAAGGATTTTCAATTATTTTTCGAATATGTAGAAGAGCTTAGAGGGATACTCGAAGTTTCTTATTAAAATACCAAATCCAGCGAGTTTTCATTCGATTCCTTTAATTATCCCTCACCAACTTAAAATTCAAGTCGCGCGCGTTTCCGAGCAGAAATAACCAGGCATCATTGGTGACAAACGGTATTAAAACTACCCGAAGAAAAACTATTTTTTGCTTTTCTAGACTCTTTTTCCCAATTGAGGAGATAGAGCCTATAAAGGCTTCTGTTTCAGAGACCCGAAGAAGAAAACCATCATCACGAAAAAGAGGGATGGTGGTGGTTAAAAATGGATCATAATAGATTTGCAGATCACTATGAAAACGTTAATAGTAACTGTAGATTTTATTTGAAGAAAGAAACTAAAAAGTAACTGGAAGAAACTTTATTTATTGAATATTAGATTAAATACAATTAAACAGGTGCATACACCCATGGCGCCAAATGTTGGTTTGTTTGAATAGTAATAAACCAATCATCTTGTCTATATAAAATATGATCAAATGTTCAAATCGAAAATTAAAATGACGATAAAAAATAAGCGAAAAAAATATGAATTTTTTTATTTTTACAGGCACCTTTGATGATTTAAAAAAATTTAATAAACTTTCCTTCTGTAAGATAAACAATTTTTTTATTTTGGAAGGATGGTGCAGAATAAGAGAGACTATAATTAACTATAATTAACTATAATTCAATAACAATTAATGTTCGTTCGATGAGTGATTCAATGTAGAATTCAATCCCCATTTCATTTAAAATTTGAAAATGACGAGATCATTGTTTTTATCAGGATTATTAATCATTAAAAAGCATAACTTATTTAATATTCTTGTTAGATCAAATTTTTCTTCATTTCATTATGCTATTAGGAACAGTAATACAATTTTTCGAATCAAATTACTGTTTTCTGTTACAACGATTTTTCGAAATAAGGTATTAAACATGGGTCATGAGTATTTAAAGATTGAGCAAGAATAAATAAAACAAAAATATACATAACTGTAAAAATGTACAAAGAGTAGATCCTACACAGGTTTTCAAGTTATCTTTCAATTTCTTATTTTCTAACAGGATAATTTTAAAACAAATCCCAAGCCCAGCGATTCCATCAGGGTCGTCAAGTTCTCCTTGGAGATTCTTTACTATTTTCTTGCAAAGTTTGAAAGATTACGCAAAAAACTCTTGCGGTCATTAGACGATGCTTCACTTTTTGAGCTGTCAAAAGCAATTTCTCCTTTGAACATGAATTCTTCCCAGAATGTTGTTGCTGATAGATTACTAAGAGTTCATGTACAAATTTTCAAAAGTATTGTTTCATAGCCCTTCAAATGATTTATTAATGAAGGTGGATTTGGAATCTTCTGCAAAATGTCAATATCATTTCGACAAAGGCAATCTATAGGAATATAATATCTTAATAGTATTTGGAAGGTTCTCAAGGATTGCTTTGAAAATTTAAATCAAATAATATTAAATTTTTTTAATTTTGTAGCAAGTTACCTAAATATAAATGTTCAAAAATATCTTTTAAAGTAGCATGAATTTTAATAATCAATTAATAATCAATCAAATCACCTCATTCGAATGGTTCCTGTTTTTTAGCCCATCTTTGGCGCGGAAGTAATAAATGAACGTACTCCTTTAGCCATCGATCCCAAAATAACTCAGCAAAATATCTTACATATCGATATTGTTTTCTTATAGAAATGAACTTCGTTTCGTTATTTCCAATTTCAATTATTTCTGTTGATTTATTTATTAAAAAATGATTGGGTGTGAGTGCTTCAGGATCGTTGAGGTCGGTTGATACTTTAGTTAATGGGCGTGAATTAATTATATGTTCTATTACAACTATAACTGTTTGAAGAATCTCTTCTTTTGGTTCACGCTCTCTCAATATACAATGCAATGTTGACTTTACGGAACGAATTAAACGTTCCCATGCTCCACCCATGTGTGGGGCGCATGGAAGGTTAAATTGCCACTTAAAATTATTCTGAACACCAAAATCGAATAATGAACTAGAATCTAAATTTTTAATATTTCTATCAATTCCCTGCTCGTGCCATGAAAATTAGTTTCATTGTCACTGTAGACTACACTCGGGTTTCTTCTTCTAGCCGCGAATCGCTGGATTGCCATGATCGCTGAATCCGTTGTGAGCGCGTGTGCGAGTTCTCAATGGATTGCTCTAATGGTTAAACAAGTGAATATTACTCCTACGGAAGCGCCTACTCGCCACACCACCTCGCGAGCGCGAGTGGGAGATTGAAGCAGTATCTCGCACGCACGCGTGCGTGCGCGCGGTTATGACTGTCAGTGACGTTATAATATATGTGGTCACGATACGTCGTTAGCAGTCAAGATGCGAAATGCTATTTGCGAAGGATAAACAAATGATTGTACGATTGTTGTTCTGCGAGTCTTATTGATTTTCTGGAGTGATTAGACGTTTGGTTTCATCTCACAGTAGAAGTCAATGTATGTAAGAACTGATGAAAAGTAAAAGGGTACAAATTAATCAATCATTTTGTCAACGGTGACAACCAGATTACACATAAGTACTTAACCTTATTTTTCAATTTTCAATCCACAGATGGCTGATACTATGGCTAAGACCATAATCATCAATGACAATGATAAATCAATGCGTATTATCATCAATAATTTGATGATAAAGAAAACAACCCTCACCGACAATTTTGGCGCTGGAGGTTATTTAAGTTATTTCAAAGAAGATCAAGAATATATTCTTGAAACAGATGAAAATTATATATATTTTGAGTCAGATGTTGATACGTATAATTTCAATCAGTCTGTCGGTAGGTACATATATACATATTCAAACAGTAATTATTGTAATTATTTACAAATAATAATGTTTTAGATGTATTACCCTCTGCCAAACGGAAGAGATTCTCAGACATATTCGACAAAATATATGGCCCTAAAAATGGTAGCTTAGAACAGAGTACATTTAAAAAGGTATGGCTTATATGAATAAACATACTAATTATTATGATCATTATTATTCATTAATTGTTATGTAATATGCTTATTCATTTATAGATGTCGGGGCAGAGAATCTTGAATAAAAAGCAGCTGAAGGCTTCAGAAAGTAGTGAAGATCCTTCAAACATTGAAGGATCTTCACCACTTCAAACATTGAAGGATCTCCAGTATCAAAAAAGAATTTACACATAACTTGGAAACACCGAATCGATGAGGATTTTCCATTTCACCATTTAGGCTCAAGTTTAGCGCCAAAAGTAAAAATAGCTATGAACGGAAGGAAAGACTATACATTGGATGAGGCAAAAGATTGTACCGTCAAAAGCTACATGAAAAATGAAAACAGCAGCTATTTCAGGAATTCATATATAGAATTAGGAACAGCGAATGGAGTCATTATTACAGATTTTGGTGAAGAGGAGTATTGTGCAAAGCTGAGAAACAAAACAAATGGTGCTTTGAATCTCACCTTGTACACTACCTACAAACCCTTCACAGGAACTGTGGCAAATGAAGAAAGACCTAGTGCAAAAATGTCATTGAAAAAAACATGCAGATCATCAACCGACAGTAATGAGAACGTCTTAAAACAATTAGATAATATTGGATCACTGGATTTGGAACTTCAAAAAAAGAAATCTATTCACACAAATTTGAAAAATTCTGTCACAGTGCAGAGCTTGGAAAACTGCTCTACAGAGTCTCCAGCTTATTCTCTGTTAAGTAAAAAAGATTCTTCAACAAGTAAGAGTATTCCCAAAAATTGTACACGAAGAGTATTATGGAAACATGAAAATAGTGATGAGAATGAGTCAGAATTCGACTCAAATTGCTGGGAAACATTTGCCACTACTGTGAAACTCCAGAATTTAAAAACTAACATTCCAGTAATCAAAGAAAGTGAATTAAAATACTCAAATATTATACTCGGCAGAGGATCTCAAGGAAAAATAATGAAAGGAAAATTCCGTGAATGTCCAGTCGCTATCAAAACTGTGCAAAGTAGGAAAGACGACATCCATTTACTGAGAGAAATTGTGTTATTGGAAAAAATAAGGCATCCTAATATTGTTAACATCATGGCAATAAGCTGCAGTATGACACAATTCCACATTGTCATGGAGTATGTTCAGGGACATTCTTTGCATGAAATAATTTTTGATCCAGAGGTTAAAAAAGGATTCCCTCTCAATATTGACGATAAAAATTTTATTGCACATCAGTTATGCCTGGCTTTGGCCTATTTACATTTACAAAGTGAACCAGTTATTCATCGTGACGTAAAACCAGGGAATGTTTTGATTGAAAAAACTTTATCAGTTAAAATATGTGATTTAGGAGTAGGAAAATGGAAAATGCTGAATGAAGATCTTCCATCGACAAGAGCAAACAACATTCGAGGCACTTACTTGTTTATGTCACCAGACATATTTTTAAGCAAAGAAGAAGCTAGTACCAGTAGTGACGTATGGGCCCTTGCTTGCACACTCGTTGAACTATACATATAGTGAAGTATCAGTATGGGACCCAAGTAACTACTTCAATGGTTGGGAATGTACAAAACACAATCTGATGGAGAAGAAAGTACCTGATTTGACTCATATTCCTAATTTTCTGAGAGAGAAAATTAGCGAATACTTCAATTACAATCCCTTGAAACGACCTGCAGTAACAGATTTGTTGAGATTGTTGGAGAAAAGCAATACGTAAGTTTCTTGTTTACTTATTGAAAAGTAGTTCTTCATCTCATGTTAATCAAATTTTATCAATTCATTACAGATAAGTCTTGAATCCTGCAGAACATTATTTCAAAAATTTGAAATAATAATGCTTGAATTCTGTGATGTTGAAAATGGGTTTTCGATACTCATTTTAGAATTAAGTGTAGAATATGATTATTTGTATTTTTCCAAGATGTGTTCTCGCAAGTCTATACAAGATGCAGTTCAAATAAGATTAGTATAATGCAAGTCTTGCAAAATTCTCAAAAACCTACTGGATGCCACAGTTTTGGGTACCAGTACAATGAGTGTGAGACAAACGTATGCCCTAAAACACGACTATTGATAAAGAGATAAGGAATTCAAATATAACTAGTCATTCAAGTATCGTTAACTAATATATTGTATCCTGCAATGGAGATTTGACAAACTTAATTAGTTCAGAACATTATAAATTAATGTGGGAAGTGTGCCTTGATTACTAGTTCTCAAGATTTGTTTATGATAAAGTATTATTGTTCAATATTTGACAGTTTGAAAAACGTTTATTATGTTATAACTATCCATAAGTTGAAAAGGTTTCAACAAAGAATGTTTTATTAAATAATGCATAAAAGTTGAAGGTAATAAACAACTATGTAACTACAAAAAACAAGTGTTTTATTCAGTGTTGATTACATGAATCTGCCGGCTGATATTGCCTCATGTATGTACAATACATCCAATCACTGTTACAGTGCCTATCACTACACAGGAATACTTACAAGATTTGTTTTTACACATTCATAAAATCTGTTATTTTTTACATATTTTTATTAATGGAATCTGTTATATCTAAATATAGTTCATAAGCTTCTTCAGCAGATGATGGAGTACAATTTAAAGACAACAAAGTGACTAATTCTACAAAATCTTGTGATACTAATGTAGGTTTTTTTGCATAATCGGTCAACAGAATTTCCACGTGATCTATTTTCAATGATACTCTATGGTCAGTAGCTCCAACTTTGTTAGGACAATAGTACAGTTCATTAGGTTTTCCTGCATGTATATTGTCAAAATTCTGTTTCCGGATTGTGTGCTCATTCCACTCTCTCTTTAGGAACAAAATATCTTCCTGAATCAAATGTCCAAAACAATAACGCAAGCAATGTATGTGCATTAGATTGTTGACATGCAGTAATTTTTCTTTTTCCATATTTCTGAATGAAATAATGTAGAAATCTTCAAACCGTTGACGGAACTGTCGCCAAAATGATTCTATTCTTTGATTATGTGTGCTACTGCCTTTTAAGAAACTGTTGTCTCCAGCTAAACAATCATTGTGCTTCCATCGCAGAATTTTGTGCATATCTTCCATGATAACCACCTCTGTTCCATGGTCAGTACGAATTAGCTTGGGCAAGAATCCTTTTTTTTTTTAATCAATTTCAAGTAATGATATGCTATCACTGCAGGATCTTTGTTTGAGGCAGATACTTGAAGTGACAGTATTTTTCTTGAAAATCCATCTATAAACCCATAAAAAGTAAAGCCATACCTATTTAGTTTATCATGGCCATCAGCGTGCCACAGAAAATTGGGGCCATTTACTTTATAAAGTCTTCTTTTCAACTTGTACCTAGCTCGAGTTTCCACTCCCTCTGGATCAATGAGCTTTAGTAATTTTATAACTGTTTTCTGTTTTACATTTAGCTGATAAACATTTCTCAACCTCTTCCACATTGCTCTGTATCCTAAGTTGAAGCCACTTCCTTCTAATTCTAAAATTATTGCAGCACTGACATCTCCAATATCACTTTCATCAATATTCTTACGTTTAAATTTATGAAATTTCAAGATTCTTGACAACGTTCTTTCTGAAATACATATGCTGCATTTTTGTTGGAGTCTCTGTAAGATCATTTTATAGCTGTGATCTTTCATGAAAAGCTTTTTGATTTCTTCAAAGAGGTTATCATTTTTCTCTGCCATCTATAAAATGAAAAATGTATTATCACAGTGTAACAATTATCTGTATTTTACTTTTCATCAGTTCTTACATACATTGACCTCTACTGCGAGATGAAAACAAACGTCTAATCACTCCAGAAAATCAATAAGACTCGCAGAACAACAATCGTACAATTATTTGTTTATCCTTCGCAATTTGCATTTCGCATCTTGACTGCTAACGACGTATCGTGACCACATATATTATAACGTCACTGACAGTCATAACCGCGCGCACGCACGCGTGCGTGCGAGATACTGCTTCAATCTCCCACTCGCGCTCACGAGGTGGTGTGGCGAGTAGGCGCTTCCGTATACTCCCCATCTTTTTTCAATACGTCTACCAAGTTTTACTTTCATCGGGCCGAAATAATCAACTCCACAATGAGTGAATGGTTGCAATTTGAAGGCTAAACGTCCCACCGGCAAATCACCCATTAAAGGATTAACAGGACGCGCTCGAAGTTTTTTACAAATGACACACTTATTGGATATAAACTTCAAATTATTTCGTAAACCAATGATCCAGAATTTACGTCGAATTTCATTTAGGATCAATTCATTACTCCCATGGAAAAAACGTTCATGATAAAATTTCACAATAAGCTGTGTAATATAATGTTTCACATCAAGAATTATTGGTTGATTTGACAAATAATCCGACGGAAAATTCCTCAACCTACCGTTTGCTCTCAGGATACCACTTTCATCGATAAATGGGGTTAATTGATATAGTTTATTGTTTTCGCTCAAATTCTTTTATTATTAAGTCTTGCTAATTCGGGTTGATAACAACTTTCTTGAATTTTTCGTATCCACATCTTTTCGGCTGTTTCTACGTATTGTAGTGAGACTTCACCGGTCGATATTTGTCTCCATCTATCAATCGCTACCAAAGTTCTTGCGGTCGCTCTTAATAATCTCAACCATTTGGAAAGCCTATTGTAATCGGGTAAATAAACTCTCTGCGGATTTCTTGTATTTTTTGTTGAGTTCTTAACTCTATCTGGCTCAATACTTGTTTCCGATTTCAAAGCAGCGAGAAATACAGTATCAGTATTGTTATTCGATTCGAAGGTAGGCCACATTGATTCAATTTTATGTATAAACTCCGGACCCCTGAGCCATCTACTACCCGTTTCTAACGACGCATTATTTTTCCGCGTCGCATCGTCAAGTGGATTGAGATCGGATGGAATCCAACGCCAGCAGGTTAAATCGGTATTTTTGCGAATTTCATTAATAGGATGTGAGACGAAAATAGGTTGGGTTCTAGGTTTCATCGTCGTTAACCAGTGTAGGACACGTGTGGCGGAAACGACGCATCCGGTAAAACCTACCTTTTTGCAAAGAATTCACGTCAATAAAAATACTTAGAAGAGTCTGAACTGTTCAAAAAAAACTTTTTCCCGCGAGAAAGATGATAATTATTAAATTTGTTAATACAATTTATTGAAAAAATAGGTTGACTGGAGTAATCTTCGCCTCATTTCTCTCAAACCATACACTGGCATCAGGTACGATGCAGGAAAAAATGATCCTGCTACCTGTGGTGATTGTGTCAGAAAATGTGCTGTTCCCGCCACACACGTACATACGTGTGGCGGAAACAACACATCCAGTAAGACCTACCTTTTCGCAAGGAATTCACGTCAATAAAAATACTTAGAAGAGTTTGAACTGTTCAAAAAAAACTTTTTCCTAAGAGAAATATAATAACTTCTGAATTTGTTTTAACAATTTATTGAAAAAAACTGTCGCCCCATTTGAACTATTGATCAGGGAGTCATGAACTATATTATATCAGAGTTTTAGCCAATTCCACCGGGAACCAAATCCTTCACATCTTTCGCGGGGTCCTTTCTTCTGTATACCTTCTGCAATTGTAAACAAACTAATTTGTATTGCGGTGATTGATGTTTGAAAAGCAAATGCATTCGAGCATTTTTAGCTTATCTATCGATATTACGATAAAAAGGCTATAGGCGGGGCGAGGAACGTATCGCGCGAATCCATTCCTCGACCCGCCTATAGACTTTGCAATGGTATTATGGGGTATAAAATGGAAAAAACAATAGTATATACAATTTAAATCACTCTAACTCATTCGTAATTGAAAATGCTCGAAATGCTCGCTGTTCATTATTTCGCTACTTCATTATGACACAAATATCCTTGCAAAATTTTGTTTGGAATCGGATAATTAGTTTTTGCGCAATCCAATTGTTAATTAATTCTTTTGCCAAAATTTTCGACATTGGTTCAATCTTGTACCTTAGAATTATTTTTATTCTTACGCTGTTCGGCAGTTTTGCAATGGCTATTAAAAAAACTGCATTTACTTACGATCATTTATGTAAGAAAGATTTTGTTTAAATCGTCTAGTTATTTCAGAATAGGAGGTATAAGTCGACGTGCAGACGACAGTTAAATTTTCTCTCGAGAAATTCTCCGTCAGAAAAATTTGCGAACACCTCGTATATTACATGAGAGCGGTCAAGGCCTATTGCAAGCGTGTTTTTGATGCACTGTCGCGTTGCATCAAAGCGTAGAAACACGGCGTAATGGGCTGTCCATCCGAACTGCGCGCGCGTTGTTATAGCTGACCGTATTCCTGACGCTCATTGACGCTTCGGCTTGAGCCGCGGTGGCTTCGTGAAGACTCCTGACTCTCGCCTAGAGGGTCTGTGTTCGAATCCCGGCGTGCACCTCTGATTTTGCTTTCTCAAAGAAAAAGCTTTGTAATGGGGCAAAAATCGACCCACCGAATCAGTCCTCGGGACCTCGATTTTCGTAATCTACGGGTCGAAAAACATGGAAATCCAAAAGTGTCTGTATGTATGTGTGTGTGTATGTATGTATGTATGTATGTATGTGTGTAACGTTTTTTTTTCGTCCACGATAACTCTCGAAGAAATGGTCCGATCTTTTTGAAATTTTGCACACAGGTTAGTCGCGGCAAAATCTCAGCCGAGTTCAATTTTCAGCCAAATCCGTTGGTTATCTCTTTAGCAACCGTTGCTAAGGTGTGTATTTTTTCGTTTCTTCCATCCATGATAACTTTCGGAGGAATGGCCCGATCTCCTTGAAATTTCGCACATCGGTTAGTTGTGGCAAGATTTAGCCCGAGATCAATTTTCAGCAAAATCCGTTGGTTATTTCCCTAGCAACCGTTCCTAACGTGTTTTCTTACAAATCCTTATGAGTGCTCATTGGGGCAAGCCGGAAAATCAGTTTTGAGTCACACTCGATGGCCAAGGATACTGAATTGTTCTATTTTCTCCATAGCAACCGTTGTTTACCTCCCTAGCAACCGTTACGAAATTATTAATTTATGATCTATTTCCATCATGATTGACGGCAAAGGATACAAAATCTTCCCCAATTAGCTCCTTAGCAACCGTTGTTCACTGCCCTAGCAACGTTGCTAACGTTGCTAAGGGGGGAAAAAATTCATGTAAGTTTCGTATCCAGTATTTTCAACGTGCTATAAAGAAAATTGGGAAAATTTGGTGTCTTTTGCCGTCGAAAATGATCAAAATAGATTTTTAATTGATCATTCCCAACCTCAGCCGTCGAAAATGATCAAAATGAGCCTTCAAGTTTGCTTAATACGGACTTAATGGTAGGATGGATCGATTTTAACCACCATTAATTCGTATGACAGTCACAAGATGGATTGATCGAAAAATTAAGCAGGTCCAAATGTCTCGCATCGTGTAGAACCTAGAATCGTTTGCTTTGTAGCATTTGATCAAATAATAAGAGAGCCCGGGCAGACATCAACAGTCGCGACAAAGTTTGGTCAATTGAAAAAGAACGACACTTTACACAGTCACAAAGATACGAATTGAACTGATTAAATAATATTTTTGTAATTTTTGAAAAATAAATGATAGTATCTACGCTAGTGGAATGTTGAAAATACAGGTTTTGGATGCGTTTGTGGGTGATGTTAAAGCCTCTTTGAAAAAGCATACTGCTAAGGCACTTGGCAGCGGTTTTTTCATGTGAATTGAAATTCACACCGCGGCTCGGTGCACCTCTAGATTAAAACTGGATCTAAACAAAATTCTCAAAAGTTGTGGAAAATTGTGGAAAATGAGAGAAAATTGGGAAATTACCTGTTTTTTCACATTTCAGTGCATAACTTCTTTTAGAGAGACTTTTCGAAAAAAATTGTGGAGTAGAAAGTTGTTTGTTTTGAAATTCCCTACAAAATAAGCCCTGTTGGTTTACGATCCAGTAGTTAGGGTAGTCAGAAAACGTCGATCACGTGGTGAGACACGAAAAAAATGAATCAATGGAAAAACACATTTTCCATGCATCAATATTGATGAAAATTCGTGAGTAGGACTCTTTTAGCATTGTTTTAATACAGCCCCAAGCCGCCTGTGATTGGTCCATAATTTTCCGAAATACGGGTTTTTCAAATTTTGATTTCATCGCTTAATTACGCAAAAACTAAGCATCTGTTTCGGTAGCCAATTTTTGAACATGTCCGTGGCATAGCTAGCTATCATATCCAACATTAACATTACACTAATTTTGGTAAAAAAAAATGTTATCGAAGTATATACGTTTCATTGGTTTTTTTGCGTTTACTATTTCCTCAAAATAACAAAAACGAGCTCATCAATCGGAACGTAATTGGTGTCAAATGAAAGCTAATAAGATTCTGCAAATTTTGAGCAAAAAGCCGTTGCTCTACTGTGCTTATGTCACGAGTTATCTCTCTCTGAAGTTTTCAACAGTTTTCAGGTTATGTAATGTATATATGTCAACGCGGCGCGACTCATTCGAAAGGCACAAATTAGCTGCAACTTTTCGATGTAAAACAAAAGTCCCGATTTACGATTCATTGGTAGAAATAAGGTAACTGTACCCAATGTGCCTCCCCCTAAGGGTTTTTCGCGAATTTGACTATGATAGACTTCGAATTTTAAAATTCTGTGAACGGCAACTCAAAGCTTAGCTCAATACCTATTAGAAACCATCTTCATAATCATCATTCGACTACTTTAACCTATCGAAAATCGCAATTTAAAAAAAAAACGCAAAAAGGCTAAATGCACAAAACGTGTACTCAATTTGGCACAATTTTTCAATCATTAGCTACAGCCTATATAGGCCTACAGGGACGATCCAATTGGCATTGAAATAAACTCTCAATTATGTTCCCAGTGATATTTATACAAAATTTTTAACATACAACTCAAAAATACGCGTCTAAATCATCGTAATATGTCTATACAAATATTCAA
>JAJGXB010000214.1:0-16227 GCA_020882725.1 Aphelinus certus
CTCCTAGTGCCGCTAACCGTTTCCGATAATCCTCCATTACTTGATGTTCATCTTCCTTGTCTGCCTGTAGATCCTCTTTGCGACGCAAGGAATTGGGTGGGGTGGGGTTACGCCCGAAGTTGAGAAAGGCTGGGGTCGCTTGGGTCGCTTCATTCTCCGCGTTGTTATAAGCGTACGTAATTTCATCTAGGTGCTCATCCCATCTTTTGTGTTCTTCTATGTAACATTTGATCGATGTTTTGAACGTCCTGTTGACTCTTTCCACTGGGTTTGCTTGTGGATGGTACGTTGGTGTGAGGTGATGTTTAATCCTATGCTCCTCCAGATAGTCGTCAACTAGCTTGTTACGGAACGGAGTCCCGTTGTCACTCAAAAATATGACCGGCGCGCCCCAACGTAGTACTACATGTTTTTTGAAGGCATTCAGCACCGCCTGAGCGTTTGCTTTACGAAGCGGTACGCATTCGATGAAGCGCGTGAATATGTCCATGAATATCAGGATGTATTCGAACCCATGGGTACTTTTTGGGAATGGGCCCATAATGTCACTGGCGACTGTGTGCCACGGACTCAGCCGCTTCCTGAAACCCATCAGTCCAGCAGGTTGTCGTTGCTCAACCTTCATTTGATGACAAATTCCGCAATTTTGGACAAACTTCCGCACGTCCTTATTCATTGCGGGCCAAAAATAATATTGGGCGATCTTCTCAAACGTCTTGTAGCGTCCCAGGTGTCCTGCTGTAGGTAGACTGTGATATTCCTCCATAATCTGCAGTCGTTTGTCTTCTGGCAGGACGAGCTTCCATACATCGTCGTCGTCGATCACATCATCGAAATGATGTATAGCACTATAATGATATAGTTTATTGCCGACGGTTTTGTATAGCGGAAACTCTTTAGGTCGAGACTGTACTTGTTGCAGCCGTTCCAAGTACCAAGGATCTGAGGTTGGCGGTACGTCCATAGACGCAACCTCTACCTCGCCTTCGCTTTCATGCATCCTCGACAGGGCATCCGACACCACGGTCTCGGATCCTTTACGATACTCCACTTCGAAGTCGTGATCCTGTAATTCCAGCGACCACCGAATCAATCGTCCAGCGGTGTGTTTATGTGTTTGTAGGTATTTCAGACTATGATGGTCGGTTACTACCTTAAATTGGTATTCCTCCACGTACATACGAAATTTCCTAATGGCCCAAACCACTGCTAGACATTCTCTTTCGGTGACGCTGTAATTACATTCCGCTGTGGACAGCACGCGACTTGCAAACTCTAAAGGTCGCTCTTCGCCATCAATGATTTGGTAAAGGACTGCACCAAGACCTGTATCACTAGCGTCAGTTTGTATGATGAATTGATGCTGGTACGACGGTCGATTTAACATTGGTGCTGTCGCCAACATACTTTTAATCATGTTGAACGCTCTCTCCTGCACGTCAGTCCATTCGAAAGGGACGGTTTTAGACGTTAGATGAGTCAGCGGATCTGCTACCGTGGCAAAATCCTTTAAAAATTTTCGATACCATGACGCCATGCCAAGGAATCGCTGTAGGGACTTACGTTTTTTCGGTATTGGAAACGTAATTATTGCTTCAATTTTCTCTGGATTCGGTCTGAACCCATCCCGGTTGACCAGCACGCCCAAGTATTTAACTTCGGACTTGCAAAAATGGCTCTTTTCCCAGTTGATGACGAGTCCAGTATCGAGGATCTTCTTCAGCACATGTTCCAACCAGTACATGTGCTCCTCGAAAGTTTCCGTTACGCTGATTATATCGTCCAGATAAGCAAATGCGTAGGGTTCAAGGTCGGGGCCAATCAATCCATCTATTAGTTCCTGAAAGGTTGCCGGACCTCCTACTACGCCGTAAGGCATCCGTTTAAATTGAAATAGGCCTAGGCCTGGTACGGTGAATGCCGTTAAGTGCTTCGATTTTGCAGCCATCTTAATTTGATGATACGCACTTTTTAGGTCGATAGTTCAGATGTACCTCGCCCCCCGTAATTTTCGTAATATAGCATCCATACAAGGCAGAGGATAGGCACTGGAGCGTGTTACGGCATTGACTTTTCGGGTGTCAATGCACATCCTGTATTCTCCATTAGATTTTCTCACCATCACGACCGGACTGGCCCAGGCACTGTTGGAAGGTTCAATGACACCTTCTTGTAGCAACTCATTACATTGCCGATGCATCTCTTCTTCTAGTATTTGGGAGACCGGGTAATATTTTTGCTTCATTGGCTTGCAGGACTGTATCTCGATTTCGTGTTCAATTCGATCGGTACAGCCTATCTTTTTGCCATGAGCTATTCGGTATTTCCCTATCAACGTGGCTAGTTTTTGGTCCTCGATCGCCGTAAGATCGGCGATTCCTATTGAGGCTAAATGCGGCACGCTCGTCGATAACGCAGCGAGTTCAATCGGGATCGGGTTTGGATCTCCCACGATCGTCATTTCCTTGTTCCATGGGTCCAGTTTCGCATTGAATAATTGCGTGAAATCCGAACCTAACAGTATGTCGTATTGACAATGCTCGAGAATTAAAATTGGCATCACGTGTTCAACCGTACCAACCTTGACTGGTAACAACAGCTGCGCCATAATTTTTGCAGGATCACCTGCGGCTTGTTTTGCTGCTGGCCCGTTATATTCGTGGATGGTTGCACCCAATTCGCTTGCAATCTGCAGGCCCATTGGTCCCATGAAGGTTCTGGACGCCCCGGGATCATCCATTCCGCGCATTGTAAAGCCACCTACCGTTACTTTAGTAATCCAGTACCGCCCATGTGGTGGTAAAGGGCGGGTCAGATCCTCCGGTAGAATGGTTCCCTCCTCGGTATCTGTGAAGAGCTTAGGCCCCACTACGGTACCTTCTGGGTACATTGGCTCTTCATCCGAGGTCACGGTTATCTCACAGGGAGCTACAGGGACCTCCCCTATGCTGTGCTCCCTTTCTCGTTTCCCGTCGAGTAGTGTTTACCGCACTCAGGGCATTTTCGCACCGTGTATCCCGGCCACGCACAATTCCAACATAGCTGGTCTGGTTTTGGTCCAGCAGGCTTGTTCTTGTTACGCTCATCTTTAGGTGGGAGCGGTATCACCAGCATCGAATAGTTTTTTTGTCGCCCCTTCGATTGCCGAGTTCTGGGTTGAGTCGGTACGTCCGAAGACGTTTTATTGGTCATGGCGGCTGGCGTACTGCTTGCTTTATTCAGCATTAACGCGCTTATTTGCTGACTGACTACCTTACTCACCAACTCCGCGATCTCCGACATTGACGGTACTGCCTTTGAAACCTCGACTGCGGCAACAGCCGGTTTTTGTTGCGGTTTCGAAGAATCTACTTTTGGCTTTGGCGTCGTCTTTTCATGGTACGCCGTTTCCGGAATCAAACTCATGGATGAAGGCGGTGGCGGCTGATAGTATTTTTTCGCATTGATCAAATATTCTGCATCTCTTGCTTCACGCACGAATGCATCAACATCGACAAGCTTTTCGCGATTAATTTGTCGCTGTATCGACGGTAATATATTGGCATGCAGTAGGTCTAGCTGTTTTTCCATAGGCCATTCCGGTTGCATCTTACTCATGATTGTGAGCAGACAGATTATGTAATCCCGCACCGGTTCATTTGGATGTTGGGTTCGTTTCTCGGCTTCGCGACTTAACCGCTGTTGGAAACTACGATCGACCCCATGCATCAATCTCGCGGAATCGCAAAAGTCCGCCCACGAGTTCCATTTTTCCCGTGTTCTGCGGTACCAGTGCCTGGCTACTCCCGATAACAACTCCGTCATACCATTGAGCAATTCTACATCCGTCAGGTTTGACGTCCTATTGCATTCTTCGACCCTTTGCAGGAATTCTTCTATGCTCGTGGTTTCCGCTTGCCCCGAAAAACTAATACGCCACGACCGAACTATTTTCCCGATATCCATGAATGAATTAGTGATGTTGCTACGTCTTCCAGACGGATACATCCACTCCTGATTCGACGTTGTCGGCACAGCGTTGCTGTGGGCCCCCCTCCCCCAAGGTTGGTAGTATTGGGTTTGAGGGTTGTTCTGCCTTCCTTCCCCTTGCTGTTGATTTCCTTGCGGTACCAACTCTTCACACCTTTGGTGTTGCTGGTTACTATTCGATAATAGTGCTGCTGACTTATCGTTATAATTTAAGTCGTATGTGTCCTGAATATTTACTCTATTCGTTTTCTGTGGCTAGATTTCTTCCCGTACCGTCGAATTTACGAATCGGCTATTCGTGTTGCTATCGGGCATTAACGTCGACACGTTCAAGTTACTCGGTACGGCCGGGGGCGCGTTCTGTAACCGTGTGCTACTCGCAAGATTTCGTTGTTTCGAAAAAAATGCAACTGCGACGCGGTTTTTCTATCTATTCGAAATTAAAAAAATGCATATGATAGAAGAGAAACAGACGCTTATTTTGAGTTTTCATTTACTCAGATCTGATTCGTGAATCCCGAGATATAGAGGTTTTTAGTCGAGGTAACTTTCCGGCAAAAGTATACGCAGTAGAATAAAAATTGAAACGGTTTCTGGTAGCATGAACATTGTTTTAATTAAGTATCAATTATTATGTACGTGAGTAGTGTTCTTCATACTTAAAAGTCGGGCGGAAGGTTGGTGGAAATCATTGAAACGCAGCGCTCTCGGTGCAGAGACAGTGGCGGGCAGTGGAGGGGGTAGGGAAAAAGACGCGACGAAAAGTTGTACGCTCAGGATCAAAATGAACGTTTGATTTTTTACCGACAATATCTCAGCTTCTATCATGGATAATTTGATGATTCTTTTTTTAATTTCATATAGAAAGTAAAAAGATGATAAAATATGTAGGTTAAAGTACCGTAAAAATTATTGGTGACGATCTGTATATGAAAAATATAATAATTAACATTTGTGAAGCCGATCAAATCATATTTATCAATTTTCATTATAAAAATATACCTCACGCTGACTAATACATTCAACAAAAATGTTTTTCGATTTATATTGATTGATAAATATCTTTTGGGAAGGTTTTGAATAAGACAGCACAGTAGAATGTTCTATGATAAGATGTTTATTCAACATTACATTTACAATTAAGTAGTTAACAATTATTTATTATTCTAAATACATATATATTGAATGTAATTCATTGTTGTTGTTTTACATTGTTGAAAATTATTCATTAAAACCACGGAAACAGAAGCTAACAATTTTTTAACTACTGTTTCCGTGGTTTTAATGAATAATTGTTAACAATATAAGACAACGACAATGGATTACATTTGAGATATATGTATTTATACTTTAAGTTTATGTAATTTGTAAATTTAATGTTAAATAAACGTCTTATCATAGAACATTTTACTGTGCTGTCTTATTCAAAACCTTCCCAAAAGATATTTATCAATCAATATAAATCGAAAAACATTTTTGTTGAATGTATTAGTCAGCGTGAGGTATATTTTTATAATGAAAATTGATAAATATGATTTGAACGGCTTCACATATGTTAATTATTATATTTTTCATATACAGATCGTCACCAATAATTTTTACGGTACTTTAACCTGCATATTTTATCATCTTTTTACTTTCTATATGAAATTAAAAAAAGAATCATCAAATTATCTACGATAGAAGCTGAGATATTGTTGGTAAAAAATCAAACGTTCATTTTGATCCTGAGCGTACGACTTTTCGTCGCGTCTTTTTCCCTACCCCCTCCACTGCCCACCACTGTCTCTGCACCGAGAGCGCTGCGTTTCAATGATTTTCACCAACCTTCCGCCCGACTTTTAAGTATGAAGAACATTACTCACGTACATAATAATTGATACTCAATTAAAACAATGTTCATGCTACCAGAAACCGTTTCAATTTTTATTCTACTGCGTATACTTTTGCCGGAAAGTTACCTCGACTAAAAACCTCTATATCTCGGGACTCACGAATCAGATCTGAGTAAATGAAAACTCAAAATAAGCGTCTGTTTCTCTTCTATCATATGCATTCTTTTAATTTCGAATAAATAGAAAAACCGCGTCGCAGTTGCATTTTTTTCGAAAAAATTTTTTAAAAAAAAATTTCAAAAAATCATAAAAGTTGTTAAAATTGATCGATCGAAATTTTTCGGCGGGGGATCGATAGTTAGTAATTATAAAAGTACGTAAAAAAATTGGCAGGTTTCTGAGAGGCTAATAAAATACTCATTTACAGTTTTCAACGTTTTGAAAATAGCTAACTTTAAGAATTTGTTTTGGAAAAACTATCAGACATATCGAGATGAAATTTTTTTTTATATTTTCATTACTGTATAAGGTACTCTGAATAAAATTGTCATCATCGTAGGTATGATTTGAAAACTTTCCCTCTCCACCTATTTTGCAATAACAATATTCAAAATTAATGTTTCGGAATACTTAATCCTTATGCAAAATTTAATAAGGAAACTTTTTTTCCTTTTGCATTTTACTCTAGGATTGATAGTTTTCATACTATCTTAAAATCAAAATACAAAAATGCACTTTTTCGAAAATAAAAATATGAAGCCATACTTTTTATTTGTCCACGTATCTTTCATATCATTCTAAATCATTTTCCGAAGAGAATAAAAAAATTTCCAGAGAGGGGGTATGAAATGACAGTGGTCGACCAATTTTTGACAGATGCGCCCCGTACTAGATACAAAACATTCATGCACGTCAAACGGTATTATTTTCGGCCAAAGATGAGTATAGACGTCGCCAAATTTGTAGCGCACTGCGAACTCTGCAAGCAGATGGAGGTGGAGCAAAGACGGCTCGCGGGGCTGATTGGAAGGTAGTCAAACCATGGCACACAGATTTCATGGGACCATTCCCGCAGAATAACCGTGGCCATGAACACATCCTGATCTTCATGAACGTATTCCTTCGCTGGATTGAAGCCATTCTGTTGCGAAAGGCAAACGCAGACATGGTCATGCGCGAGCTCGATGAAGTAATCCTTCGCCATGGTACACCAGTGTACTTTCTGAGCGACTGGGGAACTCCATTCGAGAATTGCTTGTCGTACGATTTTCTCGCTAGTCGAAGAATAGAGCACAAGCTTGCACCGCTATACCATCCGCAGACGAACCCGGTTGAGCGCGCTAACCGAACATCTATGACGTCGCTGAAATGCCAGATAGAGAGCGATCACCGTATGTCAGACGAGAGCATTGACAAAGCGATGTGCTTGTACAACACGTCGGAAAATAAAGCGTCTGGCTATTCGCCAGCATTCGTGTGCTATGGCCGGAATTCGACGCCACCTCAAACGCTGCGACGAAAAGAGGACAAACAAGCCGCCGGACAGGGGGGTTGGGGGACAAAGAACTCAGGCAGTGAGTTGAGTGCCTGCATAATTTGGGCGGGGTCAGAGAAATCGCCGCCCATAAATAGGCGCTCATGCTTAAGAAGAATGCGCAGTACTATGATGCGAAGCACAGGGACGTACAGTATGACGTAGGCGACTCTGTGCGCAAGCTGAACATAGAACTATTGTCCGCCGAAAAGGGCGTAACCACGAAGTTGGCGCCGAAGTAGAACCGAGATGACACGGTCGTCGCCACGATGAGCAAGAGAACGACCAAACAACGGGTACAGCAGCCACTGTCGGTAGCACAGAGGTGTGTGCGCATGACTCTCGATCTATTAACCCGCAGAATTGTAACGTATCTCGCGCGAAACGTGGCAGGCCGCGGAAGAACCGATACGTGGCAACTCGAACGCCAGCGATAGAGACCGCGACCGAGGAACAGCCGACGCCAGTAACCGAACCGGAACCAAGTCCGGAAGAACCGAACAAGCTGAGAAGAAACGAACAAGCGCCAGCAGGAACAGCCGCCAGTGTAAAGAGGAAGCGTGGACGCCCGAAAGGAGCAAAGAACGAGAAGCTGGATTGTATGTACAAGCAAAAACAATTGTTTTTACATGAATTTTTTTTTATTTTTGTTACTCTTCCAGTGGACTGACTATAAAAGATAGTAAGAGATAGTACTACTAACGGGAGTATTTACAGATGGACACGAAAAAAAACAGCGAAGTAGATGCACCTGCAGCAGTAAAGCTACTACCGCCACACCCAGAGCCGCTTAGGCGCCCACAGAGCGCGAGCGCGCCGGCCATCATACCACTCGAGACGTGGTACGACGCAAACACCACCGTCTCGAGCGCAGACGGTGAAACTGAGGCAGAAGCAGGCGTAGAGACGGTGGTGGAAGCGTCCACGAGCAATAACGCTGCGCAGAAAAGAGAGGACGGCGAGGAGCGCGCAAAAGCCGACGCTGGTGCGTCGAAAGACGGAGCGCACGTGAGTGCGAACAGAACGCACACGAGTTAGCTGCCGAAACGTAAGGCGCACAGCGCGAGGAGGCGCAGACGGCCGCCCAAGAGCGGGATGCAGGCGCCCTACAAAACCAGCCCCCACCGCCAAGCTGCACCACTCAAATACCATCAGAGCAATTGGAGGAGGTGGTGGGCAAGGCGGAGGAGGCCACCTGGAAGGTGCAAGAGCTCAAGGAGGTTTACGAGGTGGCAATTGAGGAGGCCTCCCAAGCCCTTCGCACCGTCCGCCGGTTCTTCGGCGATGTGGCTAAAGAACGACCGATGGCACCGATAATGATCGTCGTCGAGGCAAAGGAGGCAGTCGACGACGCACGACTTGCTGCGCGCGAACGGCGCGAAACCAAAGAGCGAGAGGGGCGTGAGAGGCTGCTCGGTGCATTTGCTGATCGGTGGGCACCAGCAACCCTGGCTGCTGCCACGAGCATAACTTACATAAATTGGGAGGATTTAGATTACGTAATAGCATTATTGGAGAACCAATTTTTAATTTTAAGTCATGAGGTGGAAAACCTGAAGGATCAAGAGAGTTCAGAAATTCTTGAGGGTACTGTACAACTTCATCAATATTAATCACTGTATCGATACAATGATAATGTGGTGTACCGCGCAGTACGATATGTAATTATTTTGTTTAATAGATATAAGTATAAGCACATAGGCTTAACCGAAGCCACGCGCCTAAAAACGACGAGTCAGCGTTCTGTCGCCTTACCTGACGACAACGCTTGGAATGTGCAGACGGGAGTGCTCGTGATCGCCAGCTTGACGTCAAGCTACCCGACACCTCCAACTATTGGTCGGGCCAGCCGAAGCGACTCCTTCCCCCAAACGGTAGCCGAGCCATTAAATACGGGCCCCAAGCCGGGCTCGTGGCACTAACTACCTGTACGGCCGTCTCCTGTTTGGGAGAAGCAGAAGCTCTGGTTGCCCGTCGTTGGAAGCGGCGTCAAGTGGACGACCACGGAAACCTCCGTCTTATCTTCTAGGAATCTATTCATAAGTGTAGAGACAGTTAAGTGTAGTTTAAGTGACATAGATAAGTGTGAACGAACACAGTGGCAGGAAGTGGCCCGTTTTATTACCGTCTACTAATCTACAAGCTCCACTCTGTAAGTCGGATAGAATAAGTTATAATAATATAATCAAGCGAATAGACTAATGCGAACTTAGTAGTAGTTAATTACATTACAATCATTTATAGTTAATAAAGCTTATTCAAATATATATACTACCGTCCTACCCGGTTATTATTATCCTATCATAACCGTATTCCATTCAACATTCGAGAGCCATCTATTTGCATATCTCTTTATTATTTCTAAGTCAATATCAAAATTCAACTGAACGTTTAACTCCGTGAAAAGTCCCGCGCACACAACAGTACACACTTACTAGTTGTCACAACTGTGCACAACACTGTACCTGCACAACAGCACCCAACTAAAGTAGGCACAACAGTGCACAACACCGACTACACAACAGCACATCACCTCAAGACGCCTTACGACAAGCGACTCATTTCCTCTCCCTCTCAGGTAAGCAATTGCGAGATAGGCCAGGGCCGAGAACGTTTTCCCTTTCTCTATTTTATTCTTCCGCCGCCCCCTTAAGGGCCGGACACGACAATAATGTCGTATTTCTCCATCTAACTTTCCCAAAATAATATTATTAATATTATGAGCGGTAGCTTTTCGAGGCGTTATGGTTGCCCTCTCGCATAACCAATTGAAAGGTTTGTCAGAAAGAATTTCAATTTCTGGATAGACTTTAGAAATCAGGTCCATGACTGTATTCTAACAGTCGTTCCTACTTTTGTATCAATATTTATGTAATACAATCTCCAATTTTTATAAATTCTAAAGGAAATTGCAAATCCCCATCTCCAATGTGAGCTCTCATATTTGTTCGTAAATTTAATTTTTCTATCAAATTCCAAATTGAAGATGACTTCAAACATGCTTTCACAATGTCAGCGCGAGTTCTTTTTTGAATCACAGGCAAAGTTTGCCGAAAGTCTTCAGAGAAAACGAAAGTTATTCCACCCATAGGTTTGTTATTAGATTCTAAATCTCGTAACATACGATCCAGAGCTTCAATATGCCAACGGTGACTCATAGTACATTTATCCCATACTATAAGAGGAGTTTCTTCGATAATTTTGCATAGAGGACTATTTTTCTCATTGAACATATTGTATCTTGGCCAATGAAAACGTCCAAAGGTAATTTGAACGTGGAATGGGCAGTTTTGCTCCCAGCAAGAAGAGCTTCATCTTTATTCATAAATCCAACTACGATATATTTTATATCTTTTCTATTAGCGTAATTTTTTTATGGATCATACTCAAAAGAAGATCTTCCACGTACTATGAACGGGGCTTCAATTATTCGATCCTGACGAACGGCTTGCGTTCGTCTGGTTCTAATCATATACAACTCAATGTTACTTCTGGGTCTCGGCATTGTTACCAAAATTATTTGGCAGCAGGGGACTGAGATTCAAAAGATCCCAGGGAGAGGCTGAGCTCATTTTCAAGCTCCCCTATATAGCCAATAGAACGCTGACTCTCTTGCGAGAGAGCGCCGCGCTATACCTTATACACGTGCGACTCAACACCTCGCCATCTACTGGCGCGCAGAAAAATGTATTGTCTATTTCTCGGTTTCTAATGAAAATTTTAAAACGCCACATATCCATAAACATGCCTGGAGTGGTCAAGAATCAAGCATCAAAATTTCATGAAAATCGGTTCAGTAGTTTTTTAGATTAGCGGCCACAAAAAAACAGGCTGTCCTTTTATTTAGTAGTGTGTATATATATATATATATATATATATATATGAGTGGATTCAGCTTATTATAATGTAGATATTTAGAAGTGAGCTAGTATGTTCGCGAGTGCCTGCAAGTATGTTGGCGAGTACTTGCCAGTGCTCGCGAGTATGTTCACTAGTACTCGTTCGGACTTCGATGCTCAGTGCTTACTCGAACTTTAGTTCTCTCTCTCTCCCTCTCTGAAAAAAAATCTGTTTGAGAAAGCATACTGGGTTAAATTTTTCAATGAGTTATTAGAGTTTCGTTATGATTATAATTTCTCAAAAAGAGGTTAAGCCACCCAATGTTTGCCATTCTATTTTAGTTGAGAATATTGACCGACTCTTACGACGAGGACGATTCGGCCTGTTAAGCGATTGGTAGTGCCACGCTACGAGTTGTATAGGAACCTACTTCAGTTTCAAAACAAACTGTTCAAAGTATTCGCGCGAACCACACTTGACAGCTTGTCTAGTTTTCGAGTAAACATGAGTAGAATTAAAAAGTGCGTCATAGACGTTTGTAACAAAACGTCTCTAGAGTCGGGAATAATTTTCCATAGATTTCCGCAGAATGATCCTGGAAGGTACAGTTTGTGGGTCAGTAGTTGTAACCATAACCAAACGTACTGGAAAAAATAGTTTTATTCGCAGTGCTCATTTTGAGCATGAAGATTATCTTCCTAGTAAGTTTGTCAATTATGAACTTTTTTACTCTTTCTCAAATATGTAGCAGTACTTAGGTTTTCATTCAAATCTGGGATACAGTTGTGGCAGCTGCCCATCAGCCAGACCACGATTGCTGGGGGAAGGTGATGGAGAAAATACGGCAATCTAATAAACAAAGTAATTTATTAGTTGTGGTATAAAATCTCTCTCGCTCTCTTTGGAGAGCCGACCGCTCAGCTTGTCCCGCTGAGTCTAACTGACGAAACGCGTTCACACTCGCTCTCGCTTCGCTTCGGCGGTTCTCGCCTTTTCTCTCGTCCGCGCATGCTTACCCGCAGGTGGGTGACTAGCACCGCGTGGTGGCCACAGTGCTCCCCCCCCCCCTAATAAAATTGGTAATAACCACGGCAGAAAAATCTTCGGGAAATCGAAGATTTTCCTGCCGTGGTTATTACCAAATAAAAGCATGCGCTTCCCGATCTGGAGCGGCTACAATTTATTGCTGTTATGGCAGTCAAATTACAATCTTCTGTTTTTCTATAAATCTTACAAACTAACTTTGACTCACAGTTCCGAACTTGATTTTTGCTTTTTGTACATTTCTATGAATAATTAACAGTAATAGTTAACATGTCTGGTTTTTCGTGAAACCTTATTGGATCATTTGTTAATGTTCGCTGTACATGAATATTAAAGTCGTATTTACATTCAATTAACTGTAATACAAATCTTTCTGAGGAAAGTAGCAAACCCACTAGTTGCTGAATGACAATAGGCTTATTTTCCTTATTTTTAGCACTCATTTCGTTTATTACTACCATTTCCTCTAGCACATAGGAGATAATTTTTTCCATTATTTTTATAGTGAACTTGCTATGATTAAGAATCAGACTTTTAACATGTTCATGCCATTCAATAGAAAATGGTGAACTCAACTCTATCCCATTAACAGAAATATATGCCACGAATGGAGAACAATCTGAATGAAGAATAATCAGAGAATGAAGAATAATCTCGCTTAAACTTGCAACATTTAAATTGTTATTCGAAAGATCCAAATGTTTAATTGTTTTAGACACCTTTAAACATAACTTAGGTGTTTTCGATGAATCAAAAATCTTTAATTTTTTGAACTTAAAAACGACAGTATCTATCACATTGAACCCAGAGTAAATCGCTTCCAAAATCTGGCCCAACGTACAATCAATTTCGATATTATCGCAATCAATCAATCTTATGTCGGACAATGTATTATTGTACTCTACAAAGTTGGCCAAACTTCTAATCACAAGATTATGGCACTCGAATAATTGTAGTGAAACCAAAGTTTGGAAGTATAAATAGTCTGAAAATCTTAGACGAGCGAACGGGTTTCTTTTTATTACCAATTCTAACAATCCTTCAATTCTAAAAACTGTATCAGAATAGTCTGCCGTCTGGCCTAAAATAACTTTATATATAGTAGAATTACTGCCCAAAACTTGAAAAATAGGTAGTGACAGTTTTACACCTCTCAAATCCATAAACTGTATATCAAACTTTCCATCTTTCAACAACGAGGCATTTGCCCGACAGTAACAATCTCTAAAACGTTTCACTACTGACGCACGTAAGTGCAAATCTTTCTCAACAATAGTAATACTTTTTGAACTAAATCTCTCTGCATCTTGGCACATTAAATTTTCACCAGGAACACCTGAATACCGAACAAAATCAGACCTGAACTCTAGAGTAGATCTGCCGAAAACATCACTGAATTCATGATAGGCTATTTCAAACTTTACTCTTGACTCATGATTAAGATATTCCAATACACGGTTAAGTGCAGGCAAGTTCGCTACCAAATCAACAATGAATCCAGCATTATACTCAGAAAACCAATCTGGTTTGTCGGTTAAAAAGTAAATAAATTAACTCTAATATTTACCGTCTGTTTTTCAGTGATGAATCGCAAATCACCTAACGCAGCCCATGTCTGTAATTTTGCAGATTTAGAGAGATTTTTACATACAATCACAGCGCAAGCTGGCACTTTTCGCAGGAATACAGATTCTACCACGAGGTCGACATCCCCAAAAGATGTCAAAAATTGGCATAACTTATTCTTTTTTAACTTTAACGGGATATTATATACGAATAATCTCAAAACTGGCAAATTGTTGACAAACAATTGAGGAACATCAGTACCCAATGATGAAGTAGAGGTAGTCGGCTTATCATCTACACCTATTAACGCTCTGCGTTTTGCACTCGCTTGCCTGTTAATTTTTTCTTTAAATTCCAATACAAATACTAATTCTATTCTTTCTTATAATCTAATAAAACTCTTTCTTTTGCTTTCTTTCCTTCAAACTTGAAATGATAATGCAATTTCCTTATTTCCTTCTCCAACTCAGCGTTGATTTCAAGAGCTTTAGTGATTACGTTGTCAATAGCATGCATGTCCAGGCCGTAGAAAAAAGGTATGACCTTAGTACGGACCCAGCACCAAACCTGTCAAACAAAATGTAAAAAAATCGTAAAAGTTACATAATTCTTAGCTATATTGAGCTTTACCGTTCATCGTTTACAGTCTCCTAGTTCTCATTCATTTTATCGTGTAGATAAAAATAAAATGGATCACCGAACCCCGCCATATTCTCTTTGTGGAATGCGTCACCGATATCATTAAATTTATCCCTTACTATTTCAAACAGAGAAATAATGTCAATAACTTTTTTTCCTTTTTAGTATATTAGGTATGAATTTCACCTTTTTAGGCCGTTGATCTTTCACAACAGTAGCCGGGTCATCCTCCAAACCAGCTGGAATTTGAACCATTATTTGTTTAACCAATTCCACCGGGTTTGCACTATTTACTACTTCTTGAGAAACATTGTTCTCTGTCACTAAATTTTCCTCAACCTCAGAACTCGGAGGCTTCGCATACAAGTGATCCGATACAAAATTCGCCTCGCCAGAGTCGCCACAATTCTCCTCGATCAACAGATCTTGGACCGGGGTTCCGCAATCCCCCGATCGATCAAACTGAGACGATTGAGCTGAGCTCGTGTCAACAGCTCCACCGTTATTCTCCGTTACTGATCTCATTGCAACAGATTCGTCATCATTACTCAACAACCCATCATTTATTACTTTGTATTTATCCGTTGTGATCTTATCTTCTCCCTTAAGAAAAACGCTGATTTGACTAATTCTCCTGAAATTGTCACGTTTTTACCGTCTGTATCAATCACAAAAGTTTTTAGATCGTCAGATCTCTGAATCACGTGATAAGGACCTCGATATGGTCTTGTTAACGGCGGTTTAACAGCTTTGATTTTTTCAAATATATGTCAACAATCTTTTAAATCTTTGAACAAAAAGGGTTTAGAAATTGTCTTGTGATTTACCGGAACTGGTTGTACTTTCAACACATAACTTTTTAACTCCTGCAAAAAAGAGTGTCCCTCTGGCACGAAGCCATCCAAATCACAGAAATCTCCCGGGACACGCAACGTTGTTCCGAAAACGAACTCCGCTGGCGATGCACCAGTATCCATTCGCAAACAGGATCTTAATCCTAACAGAATTGAGAGTAACACGCTATGCCAATTTGTTGATTCGGAACAGCACATAATGGCAGCTTTAAGAGCACGATGCCATCTTTCAACTAACCCATTTGCCGCAGGATGGTACGGAGTGCAACGAATGCGTTTCATTCCCAAAAATTTGCAAAGCTCGTTAGACAACGCAGACTCAAACTGCCTCCCTTGATCTGTAGTAATTACAATAGGAGCACCATACTGTAAGGGCAACTCAAGCCCTTAGCATGTAACTGTTTGATGATGCTAAATAATTATTGGTTGAGGGGAGCATGAAAGTATTAGTTATAAGATTGCGTACATATATGCGCCTGCACGCGCGCGACGCGATATACATGAATCGTCGCGTAGATTCAAAATGTATGTATATAGATATATCTAACCATATGCAGAAAATATAAAAGTCGGAATAATACTGAAATGATGCGTAGGACTATGTAAAATCGAATTATGCGGACATACGGCTCGAGACGCCATTGTTACGGGACCAGTAGAAAAAGAGCGAACTATCCAGACATACTTGATACACTGTAATACGAGTCAACAAATTACGCGATCTGTTGACTGCATTTGTGGCGTAGTTTATTATGAAAAATTATGATTCAAGCTAAATTCGAGTCTGCCTAAGTAGTACTAAGATCCTTATGTGGGGATATGCGAACGAATCGCAACACATCACGTAATAATGCTATTTGTTTATTGTTAATTATTTTTACATTATATTTTTCGATAAAACGTTACAATAGCCATTCGTACGTGATCTCCAAAATGGAATACAAGT
>JAJGXB010000215.1:0-16196 GCA_020882725.1 Aphelinus certus
GACGAGTGAGAAACCCTACACTTTTCACCCATCGACGGCCGTAATACGAATATCGGGAGAAATTTATCGACGTGGTAACGTGGTCGCGAACATCGTCATGCAGCTGATGGATAGCACAATAGCGGACCTTGACGTGCAGCTGAATGAGACGCACCCGCTGCAGAAAATTCTCGACGACTAAGAGGTCTCGTGCAAGCTCCAAGCTGGACTCAACAGACCCGGAACGGGAAGCGGGCAGAGCACGGCAGTCCCACGGGACATTGACCAGCCACGGTCGGGAACAATAGACCGAACAACACTACATGAACCGGACAGTAAACAGTTCCCCGCCTGACAAGCGTGGAGAAACCATTAGCGAGCAGCGACCGTATGAAAAGGCCGACGCGAACACACGCGATCGGTCAGCCAGCCAGCACCCGGAACAAAGTCACAAGCCGATCAACGACAAGATCAGCGAGTTGATGAACCATCGATGTGTAAAGCGGCGTGGACTGGCCAACCCCCGCAGCAAAGTGACTCATCCGATATCCAGAATCGGCATGAATGTACACACTCAATACGGAGCCTTCGATCCCCTCTGAACGTCGAATAGAGACGCGTTTAACCTGCCGAGCGAATTCGTGCAGTACTTAGCCAAGGTCTAGGCCCAAATAAAACATTTGTTGGTACAGATGAGAGCGATGGAAGTTACCCAAGCTGCACAGCGAGAACAACTAAGCAAGATATCAGTGCACGCAAGAACAGAATTCGCAGCAACAGTGTCCCAGGCAAGCTCAACTCAGAACTAGCCCCCGGTGGTGTCTTTCCAGGATACGTTCAGCTGCAATTACATCGAGACCGACGGGCCCAATGCCATATGACCGGGTCAGAGGCCGCGATGGCCAGGGCACCTCGGCGTAACGCAGACACCGTTCAACTTGACACAGCGACCCGCGCACACACCAGGCGTACAAGGACAGCAGCCAGGCCAACAACGATCGTATGACTCCCTGGGTAACCGAGTATGGTATCAGGAGTTTTTCGCATGCACACGACATCGGACATACCGTACGCCGATGGAATATGAAGTTCGATGGCTCACACAGCAAGAGCATTGAGTACTTCCTGATAAAAGTCGACGATGCACGACGGTTGTTGAACATTGAGGAGGCTGACTTGCTACCGTCGTTGTCACAGTTTTTTCACTAGCACGACATATGACTGGTACCAGAACAACCGGTATAGATGGACGACGTTGAGAGAATTCTGCGACGCAGCAAGAACGTGGTACGGAGGGGATCAGCCTTTCTAGCAAATATTAGCACTGGAAGCGCAGAGCAGAATGCGAGCACCCGATAAGAAGGTGCGCGTTCATACTACTTGCTCACAAGCAATAATGCGTAAGCAAATAACCCAGCTGAGCCCACAACAACAATTGGACTCGCTACACCGCAACCTGTACCCAAGTATACAAAAGCTGGTCCGTCAAGACGACTTCGCAACCATCGAGGGATTGCTCATGCGAGCCGTTGAAGCAGAATCGGTGCCAAAGTCGGAACACATTGCTGCCAGAACTAGCGTTCAAGGGCAGCGAAAACGGGAAGCAGACGAAAAGTACTGCGCAGCTTTCCGCGTTCAACGCAGGATCGGACGACAGCACCAACCCGCTGCTACAACAGCTGCTGGCTGAGATGGAAGAGATGCGCGTGGTATCAGCGCGCATCTCTTCCATCGCGGTAACCAACCTAGCGGGATAGATTACGGCTCGATTTCACCTAGACAAACGAAATCGGGTTCACGTGGTTCAGCCAACTCACCCCGGCGAAGAAGACGGAGCTACTCGACAGGGTGCAGAAGGATTTGGCGACCTGGGCCCTCCGGGTCTAGACCCGGGAGCCGAAGGCCAATCCCGTGAGGATCGCGGAGCAATCGGCGGAGGGGGCACTCCTCACGGTGCAAACACCCCCACCACAGGAGGTGGAAGAGCTCGCCATCGTAACGGAGGTTATCCGCAATGGCCAAAACGTCTATGCACAGTCGTTATTCTAGCATGACGAGGTCTGCGCTTTGGAGGATGAGAGTATCGAGATCGATTTATTTTCTGGCAAGTTCATATTGATTCTCATTCAATGTGTGCGTTTATTCGCTTGATCCAATTACCCTGATAACTTCACAGGTTTAAAGATGCGTTTCGAAATTCTTCATCAAACGAAAGTATTTCAATAGATGCATTTCTCATCAAAGAGTATCAAACTTTTCTAAAGAAAGGTACAATTTTCTGACGAGTGAAAAGTAGTTCCACAGGGGTATATATTAAATACCAGAGCATCCCAAGTCGGGGCAAGTTAAAGTACAGAATTGATCCATATTTGTTCTGTCAAGATCAATAGATTTCACACGTTTTGCTTATCGAAGTATTTCTCATAAATACGCATTCTATAGTTTGCGTTTTGTAATTTCATTTCCAATAATCAGGCACACTTTTTTCCTTCATTTTTATTATGTCAAATTGCATTTTTCTCTTTGATATATATCAATTCATCGTGGACCAGAACTACCCAAATCTGAAAAAATGAATGTTCTATAATCAATCCATGTTTGTCCTGGCAAGTTCAAGTACATTCCACCCTCTTTGCTACTAAAAAGAATTTTCATAATTTCACGTTTTATAGGATGCGTTTTGTAATTTTATCTTCAATATTTTGGCATGAATTATTACTAATTACAGTCTCAGAACATTAGGAAATAGGCATTCATGTTGATGAATTCTGTTTTTCTCTACGTCTTCAAATAGATCAGAATTAGTCATACGTGGGTGAATTTCACTCGTCAAGTTAAATCATTTCAGCTTATTTTCTCATTGGTAAGATTCAAATATGTACGACGCATAAATAATAGAAAATAAATTAAGTAAGGCTAAAAAGAAGAAGGAAGTGAATAAAATGAGCAATCTTTACTTTTAATACGTCCACGGTGTGAGGTCCATGAGTGATGAGTGGTTGATCATCATATGTTGAGAGCATAGCTCACCACTTCCTAATTGGAGAATATTTCTCATGTTCCAGACTTATCCATCCAACTATTGTGTGAATTATCGAAACCTAACCATTTCACGTAGACATGATTAGCACGTCGATGGATCAATTTTTTAATCGAATAAACGTCTGGATTCCCGTTTCCGGAAGCTCTTACTCGAAAAAACCATCTGCAACAGTTCAATCTCTATAAGTTTTTCGATGACATGTAATTTGATTTGTCTTGGATATGAAATAAACGCTATAAAGATTAGTGTTAATTAGTGTGAGAAAGTTGGTTCGAATAGTCTCATGGAAGCATAGCTTTTTTTTAATCCCAATCAGAGCATAGAAACCACAGTGTAATTCTCGAACATAATCATTGATGCAACACAAGTTCTTCATTGAATTCAAACTAGTTTATTTCTTCTTCCTCTTTCACAATAATTCGTCGCATCAGTGACTCAGATTTTGCCTCTGCTTTATTACTGAGTCAGCTGCTCTATGAAGTACCTTTTCACTCTTCCTCTCCAAAACAATCGTCGGAACTAGGTCGCAAGTGCTCTACTCTCGAGTACTTGCGTACAACGGAATATGATGTCTGAGTGTAACATAAACATGAACAAATAATATTACAATGCGAACTAGATATTTAATGTGTGACAATCTCCCCGCGCATGAAGTCTTATCAGATTTCTCAATCTGACAGTTTTATCAAATAATGAACTGCTATTTCTAGTTTGCTCGACGCAGTATGAGTCTCACAAAATCGGATCTGTCCATCGAATCTGGGGGAAATTTTCTGAATTTAACCCTTCTTTCATTTGTTCTTCGGAAGATGTTTGTCCAGGATCAGCACGAGGTTACTGGATCCTGATTGCGCTCCTTTTAACAACCACTTTTGGTGACTTATGAGTGTTGGAAGATACTCGCGCAACCATCACTTCCAAAATACATCTGCCAAACGTTGAGCATTACACCACTGCTTTTTACAATAGAAACGATTTTGATCACAGTTGTGAAATCTCACTACGCTCGAAGATGATCGCGAAGTAATTTGGGATTAGCGCTTTAGGATCATTTGGGTCTATTGAAAGGATGTGTGTATCTTGTTTTTAGTTGAAAACTTATATCGTAAGTAACTGACTGTGGGGAAAGCTTTTTTGCCCACATCGCAGAATGAATGCAGCTCGATTTCATCAGTAGAGAATTCTTCAAAATAACAACGAGATAAACGGGAGTTAGAATACATAGAATAGAATTCTATGTATTTTCGATAACCAGTCTGTCCATATATTGGATTCTCCGTATCTCATACCATTTTATCCCATTCTTCCAAACTTCTTGCATAATTCGTCGAGATTGAATTATATAAGGAGCAAGAAATCCTAATATAGGTCATATATCGACATGATGACACTGGAGAATAGACGCATAGGTCTTCCGATAAAATTTAGCAGACCCTTGAAAAATATTAATACATTTAAATGGAGCGATTAATCATCTGATTTTGTATTCCAATACCTAGAACTTTCTCTTCGTGAGTTTTATCTAAATTAACTCGACTTTCAAAAAAGTATGGCTGATCATAAATTGCCTGCATTACTTCTTTGTTATTATTCGCCCACCCATGCATAGTAAAGTCAGCTGCTGCATTTTTCTCAATTGTGTATTGAATTGAGCTCACCATCTCTCCTACAGCGTTTTGATCTTTTATGTAAATCGCGGTGGGAGTATTATTGATAGAATATTATATCAATAATACTATGATATAATATTCAATAATAATATTATATCAATATTATATCAATATTATATCCATAATATATGATTATGGTATAGTATACCCATATTCCGGATCAGAATCTATCTCTCTTTTTTTTTTACTAATAATAGCCGTCTCACAGCTTGTTATATACTCTTCGGTAGTACTTGATCCTCATTACTCCAGAGAAGCCTGGTTTCCCAATAATTTCTGATGGTGTGTTTATCTCGAATACCCTCCAAATTGAAACGAGATTTCTCACCATATAATCTTGATAACCCAATAGCTTTCATATGGATAACAGTAACAGTAGATCATCTCTCTATATTGAAAGTTTAACCGTCTCCGCCGCCACCGCCGTCGTCATTTTGCTCCTCACGATTGCTCCTCATTTTTGCTCCACATTTTTGCTCTTCATTATTGCTCTTTCTTGCTTCTTTTTCAGCTCTTCATTTTGATTCTCCTTGATAATATTGTTCGTTATCATAACATGGTCGCAGATTACAACATAACCATAATCAATTCCAGAAATCAATATTCGACAAGAATCTGAATCAAAAGGAAATTCGAAAGTCTAGTGACATGTTATTGGCTGACAAAATAAATGAAATACTGGCGGGACTCAATTAATCTTTTCTAATCTGAATTCGAAAAACAGAAAAGGGACTTTCCTGACGTTAATAATTGCCACTGCTACTCTCTCCGAGGGATCAAGAGCCAATATGTTTTTATTTGAGGTTGGTGAGCGGGGCATTTTCAATAAAAACTACCTGATGTAAATGAGAAAATATGTTTATTTAATAAGTGATGCGCACGAGGTGGGCAGATCGGCAATCGGACGAAAACTAAAGCAAATGGCGTATACCTAAAGATAGCTATGTATAATACGTTGCGTGGCGCGAGAATTTGAATTCACTAATATGATAGATATAATACTAAACACAATGGATTCGGATTTTCATTGTTGATTATTCGATTAAGTCCTGTTAAGACCCAACCTTGCGGAGGAGAAATATGTTTAAATAAATATGTTTTATAAATATATCTTATAAATATATATAAATATATTTTATAAATATATTTTATAAATATATATTTTATAAATATGTTTTATAAATATGTTTTGGGCGGGATGTGTCTGGGATGCGTCCTTTCGAACCTTGAGAGTATAATCTCGGTTACCTCGTCAAAATCGTTGAATGCACGTGGGCTGTGGAGCGAGCGCTTCGTACAGCCCTGGCAGCGGGCTTTGCCAAGCAAGGCGCGAGGGCTGTGTGTACGCGGCATTCACTCCGTAGCGTGCTGAGGGAGGGGAGGGTGGCGAGCGGCGTGCGCAACTCTCTATCAGGCTGTGGAATGAGGGGCTCGTGTGCCTCCCGCTCTCTTCCTACGTCGCTTTCCAAATCGCAGTGTCGGGTTGCTGGTCCGACAGTCGCTCTCTGGATGCAAGCCCTGCTTCCTCGTTCCTGCTACTTTGCTTTTCTTCGTTCTCGTGTGGGTGGGGAAGCGTGTAGTAGAATTGATAACACTGCCTTTGTTAACACAAAAATAACCATTTCCTTTATTAATAGCACGGCACACACTACAACTTTACTCGGCTTTGATAGTCGCAGGACCCAAGAATCCCGTTATTATACTTGACGTCACAGTAATAGGGTCACGGAACGCTCCTTGGAAGTACCGCGACACTATCCGAGTGGTCGAACAGCTCTTTATATGGTCATGGCTTTGGATGAAACGCGGAGTAACACCGTGGCATCAGGGACTACATTTCTTCATTCTACTGCGCAATAAAATCCTCACTCATATATAGATACGTAACTTGGCGTTATATGATTCACTTACTTCTAATAATGATGGATGAAAAAGTATTGATATTTGTGCCCGGAAGATTCACTCGCTGGAGGGTGATTCAGTTCAATTACTATGATGTTTCTATTATTTAGGTATGTACAAATCATCGATTACAATGATGTCACGAGTCATGAGCAATGGCGTATGCTGCCTGATTATAGGCCGGTTTTATTTGTGATCTAACAATATGCAATGTGTAGTATAGACGGATCCGTTATTTCTGAGCACGATTTTGTGCACAAAAATGAAGATAGATATGAAAATGAATAAGCCGCGTAACCATGTTGCATTGGTCCTGATTATATGATAAGGTAGCCTGACTGGAGTTTCGAAATGCATTATATGGGTATGCAGTGAATTGATTTGATTTATTTACAGATTCGATCAAGGCTGTTGCAAAATGCTTGTGCCGCTTCTTATGCCTGTTGGCTAACTTATCATTATATTTCTATGAGCTAGGCTAGCTCGCTCATAGTAAAATTTTAGAACAAAGATGAATCAAGGAAAGAGATTACATAATACACCACACCCTGGCCATGCTTTACTTTTGAAATGCACGACGGAGGGTAACGAAATCATTCTCTGCAGATGATAACGCAGTGCGCGTTGATTACCGTTCGATGTGTCTCTCTCACTCGTTTATACATCCATACAATTATGTCTCTACACTAGTGAGCAGCTGGGCTGCTCGCATCGTTGTAGCCACTCGTGTGGGGCGGCCTGCGTGATGAAACTAAATCTTCACGGAGGTCGGAATATGTGAGTACACGCGCTCGTGCCTACGATCGTAACCGTATACTCCGATGTCCGAGGAGTCGCATAAGCTAGATTTCGATAACAAACGTAAACGAAAGTATGTGTGATGAATCTCACGATCAAATTTTTACTGACGTCAAGGTGAACGTGATATCGACGCATGTTTTTTAACCCTGGCTGTTTGTAACGTGTTACCTGCCTGTGGGTTGCAAGCTCTTCAGTAGGCGAGGATTCTCGCTCATCCTCGATTTGTTTTCGTGATTCCGAGTATCCATGGTGACCTGGTCCCTAGTCTCTTGGTTTCTTCTTGTAGTTGCACGTGATCTTGGGACGCCTCTGCTTACCTCCGCGGTAATGCTAGCCTGCTTAAGTCGAGCTCATTGATAGGCGAAGCTTCTTGTTCTACTCCGGCAGACAGTTGAGGTCGTTGTTAGCGTGCACGTCGACTTTTCATGAAGATCTCTCAGAAACTGTCAATACGATTACTATCGAAACATGAAGGTTGATGTATCCTGGTCATGGCACCATAGGATTTTCGAGCATAATCATTGACGGAATACAAATACTTCATCCAATTCAAACAGGTTCATGTCGCCATTTTTCAACAAAAACTAGGGAGGTACCCACTGTTCGCTCCGTTCGCCAACCCCTGAACTACATACACTTACTTAGTGTAGAAATATACAATTGTTAGTGTACAAATTCAAAAATTCTAGTGAGGATTGAACAAGAGTTGTTTCATTTGGAAATGATTCTTCTTAGAGTCAGAGATGCTACTTCTTCCATTGCTTTAAAATATACAACAATATCGAATATGAAAATTTTACAGATCAACTATAGCAATGGGGATCATGATGAAGCATGCGCAATTATGATTCCAAAACAATTGAGAAAATTTTTCACATACTATTGAATCCTAGATGAACCTACATTTTCAAATATTGTGTCAATGGTCAATCCAGAGTGAAGTGATGAATATAATTGAATGATACATTCTGAGTACAAAACGATCGACGAAGTATCAATAAACTATTCTTTCTCATCAGTTTTGATCACAGAACATCAAGAAACTCCTGATAAACCACTACCGGTCCCATTGCATATCATAGAAAACAGTACACATACATTTGATTGTGATAACGTTAGAATTTTAGACCGTGGAGCGAATTAGGAGAAACGACTGATTTCGGAAATGCTCTACATCAATATGTACTAACACACACTTAATAGGAAGGAAGACATACAACACCTCAGTCACACATACAGAAAGCTTAACAAGATTGTTCAAAACAAACACACCAATGTATCTGATGGTATAGATCACTGTGGATTGCTCTATACACAATATTCGACAATGGCAGTGGAAGCCTCCGCTTCCACTGCCATTGTCGAATATTGTGCCTCCGCTTCCACTGCCGAACTTTATTCTATAATTCCATTCGAAACTGGTGAGGAAGAATAGTTTGCAAACTATTGAAGATGTAAATATTCCGAACTCTAAGATATTCTCCAAATCATATTGCGATAAGTTGAATGAAGATCAGAAGATAATATCGATTATGTAAAATCTGGAAATTATGAATTGATTTTCATCGACGCATCAGCTGGAACATGAAATATATATCTTTTCACTTATATAATTTATCTCTTTTCGAGTATCAAAAACAATTCTTATTAATGGCATGGACTGGTATAGCATCTATTTTGCTTCCTGGAGGAATGACAAGTCATGAGACTTTCAAACTACTTTTGGATCAACATTCACGTCAAACCTTATATTTTGAGAATGATATTGATAAAATGACAATCAAAAATCGCGATATGATTATTTGGGATGAAGCTTTTATGATGCCTAATAAGGTTTAGGAATACTCGACAGTTTGTTGAAAGGTATTTGTAATAATACTAAATTCTTCAGCGATGGAATAATGCTTTTAGGGGGAGACTTTAGGCAAATTTCGCCAGTTCTTGAATTCGGGACAAAAAGCTGTGAAACGAAAATATAAAATTCCCTGTTTCATGGATAAAATTCTAAATTCACAACATAATTTACAATTACGTGATCATGATTTTTCATCTTCGAAAATGGTGAAATTGATAATTTCATAATTCCCGATAAATGGAAATCTCCAGATGTTATATGAGAAGCATATGGATCTTGTATAGAAAAATGTAATGATTTATTGAAAGAAGTAATTTTAACAAGTCGTAATGATGATGTACGGATGATAAATCAAAAAATTTCAGAAAAAATTCAGAGTAGAGGAATTATTTATCATAGCATTAATGATGCTGAGCGTAAAGGAACCGATAGAGCACAAGACAATGCTATAATAATATGTCCAATAGAATATTTGGATAGTTTAAATATGGTTTTCCGATTCATAAATGAATTTGAAAACATGAATCCATAGTGATGTTGATTCGAAATTTAAATTTACAAAAGATGGATTGTGCAATGACACAAGACTAAAAATTTTGAATTTATGTAAATATAATATTGAATTTGAAATAATAACAGGTGATACGAAATATGATATAGTTTATATCCAGAGAATATTTTAGATACAGGAGAATATACATCACTTCCATTCATTTTCTTTAGACTTCAATTTCCGATTATTTTAGCTTTCGCTATGAAAATTAATGAATTTCAAGGCCAAAGGTCCGAGTCAGTAGGAATTTATCTGAATGGACCTTTGGACAAGCATACGTAGCTCTTTCGCGTTGTAAAAATAGGAACAAAATATTCATTCAATATGAAAACACAGATTTCGATACGATTGAAAATATAGTGTAAAGGGGAATATTTGATTGAATATTAATAAAAATGAAAATGATTTTCGATATTCCTGCGCACTGGGCGGCGGCGTTTGGCGTAGAAGGAGAGAGTCCGCTGAGAACAAAGGTATGGACAGTCCCTGCTCGGCTTATCTACATGTGCCCACCGGTGTGGATTACAATGCCGAACCTTTTCATGGTATCCGAGCAGATGATTGCGTCGTAGACCAGAGCCGAGAGAATGCCGAAGAAAATTTTTTCGGTTATCCCATCGATGGTTAAATCCACGGTTACTTGGCCTTCAAGCTCTGTGGTTTGACGAGATGCCATCTCTGTTCTGGCGTGAGATGGCTAGACGTTCTCGCCAAAACAGGCTCTTGAATTTGGGATTAAGGTACGGACTTAACCGCCCCGATTCCCATCAGCACGAAATACTTCCCCTCTCCCAAATCCAATGGCAGGAAGGATCGAATATTCGCACTTTTGGACAGTCCGGGGTCCGCTTCGCGGGCCGGATTCTCAATATCCACCGCTAAACGGCCCAGGGACACCATTTGCCACAATAGGGTGGGGCTCCCAGAGTTCTTAATGAACTGCAGCATTTTATTGGGTGGCGGTATCTGCATGCCTTCCCACTTTATTGGTGGTCATTGGTTTCGGCGATCAACGGCACATCTCATTGAGATTAAGAGCTGCGACGGATACTTTCACTTTCGGCTCCGCTTTGGGGTTTAGGGCCGAGCCGTTGGGGCTCTCTAGGGTAAGATCAAGGGTTTTCACTGCTGAGACGGGTAGAGCTGTTCCCTGGATGCGCTCCTGCATCTCGTCGATCAGTCGCCGTGATTTTTGGGCGCTGTCTTCCAGGCTCTGCTTCAGATTTTTCGCCTCCAAACGGGTTGTCCAAACTTGTATTTGGGCTTGGTCGGGGCGGCAGTGACCTTCGGACTTTCTGCTCCTACAGGGAGTCCCGCCTCTCGTATCCCGTCTTGCGTTCAATACAACGAGGACAATCGGGGGCGACATCCCAGTACCCACAGGAGTAGCAGAACGTTCCAAGTGGGCGTGAAACCAATGATCTCGTTGGCCACAGTTGAAACACAAACCGTTCGGATCTGTCTTTCTTGGGCCACTCGGTTCCTGGGATTCATCGTCGGCCTCGTTCTGGCGGCTCTCCAACGTTTTGGGGGTTTCGCTGGTGTTTGGGGTGCTGCCACTCGGCTTCGGTGGATTAGAAGGGGCACAATTCTGCGATAGCTCTTCATGATAATCCTCCCACCTCTGGTACGGGGCCTTCTGGGGAATTTTGGCACCACGATGATTCAAGGCAGCCAGTTCTTCTCGTTCTCCTTCATATAGCTTTGTGAAGTCTGCCTCTTTCTCTTGTGCCATTGCCTCGTGCTCCTCTTCCGCGTTTTTTTTCACTGCTGCAGCCTGAAAGTGGCGTAGTTTCTGCGTCGGTATGTACGCCCTGCGCAACACGGAAAACTTTGAAGGAGGTGGGGCTCTGAACATTCTCCGCCTTTTCATTCGAGACTCCTCTTGCTTGGCCAGATCTACCAACTCATCGAACGAGGCAAACTGATTTCTCGTAAACCTGTCATTGAGTGCTGGGAGGAGATTATCGTAGGCAATGTCCAACAGTTGTTCGATTGGAAGGGGATCTTCCATCCAATCAAAAATCAGCTGAAGTTTGGTCAGAGAGGTGCTAACCGGCTCGTCGACACCTTGCGTGCAGACTCGGGCTTCGGTGTGTAGTTTCGCTTGAATATCTTCGCTCCCGTATACGCGGCAAAAAGCTCGAAAGAAGTCATCCCAATTTCTACACATGCATCAATGCTTGCGAAACTACATAGCCGTCACTCCGTCTAACGGGGCTGGCAGTGATCGCAGAGCCTCGTCAAAGGTCATCTCCGCCACTGTAATGCAGTCCTCGAGTCTTTCCAAGAAGTCCTCTGGATCTTCTCAAGGTTTGTTTTCAAAATTTAGGCTCCACTTCTTGAACGTGTCAAGGTACCTCGTTGTTTTGCTACCGTTCAACGATCTTTCGTTTATGGGTGCCGCTAATTCCGGGGTTCACGTCATCTATGGATTCGTCTACCGGCACTTACAATCAGGCGCAGCGTGATACCCCGCAGCCTGTTGCACGAACACTTTGGACCACAGGGTTAAATGGTGGGATAGTATATCATGTCTGTTCCATGCCCTCCCATGGGACCTGGCGTTCGACGTAAGTATCTTCCACACACGGAGTATCATCGTCGTAATTGTTGCTCGATAGGTTGAAATATACTGGTGGTGGAAGCTAACGAATCGTTCAGTCATTGCTGACTGTCGAGCGTGCAGTCGGCTACACCCTGTTGATCTTGTTCAAATTGATAACTAGTATCTATTCTTAAACTTTCAATGTCGACGTAATTATTCAATGAATACTGATTGAATACAGAGTTTGAGAAGTTGGTTCAGGATTAGCTGAACTTATTTATCTTATGAATTTGCAACAAAAGAGACTCTAAACTGATGCATTGGCGTAAAAAGAAACTTCATCGCCATTCGGTAAGCCAAAGATACTGTAGGAGTTATCACATTGTGCAACGATTACTATATCGTCGCCTTCGAGCAAAAAGGGGTCAACTCAGCGTCCCGAAGGAAAAGGGGCCAACTCGCAGTCCGTGTAAAAAGAGGCCAACTCGCCGTCCGTGCGAAAAGGGGCCAACTCAGGCGAGTTTTGAATTTCAGATAGAATTCAGTTCACGACTCTCTTGAGAAGTCTTATGCACGCTATATGATAGCCGTAGTACGTCTCCTTCAATGAATAGGTGATTTTCACGTAATTTACATTTCATCAGAATGTAATATGTCAAGTTAACTATTGACGTTAAACGGCTTCTGCCTCGATGGTTTCTTGTAGGAATTAGTATACATATGTTTTTGAGGTCGCTCATAATGAATCCACCCTCAATTTCTGAAAATTAAAAATAGAGCCTCCAAGATCACGACAAAAATTTGGAAAAAAATTGAATTTTGTTGGAGATTGGTATACATTGATTTTTGAGGTCGCTCATCACAAATCCGGCCTCAGATTTTGAAGATTCAAATTAGAGCCTCTAAGATCACCTGACACAAATTTGGAAAAAAATTGAATTTCGTTGAAGATTGGTATACATGGGTTTTTGAGGTCGCTAATCACGAATCCAGCCGCAGATTCTGAAAATTCAAATTAGAGCCTCTAAGATCAACTGACAAAACTTTGGAAAAAAATTAAATTCCGTTGAAGATTGGTATACATGGGTTTTTGAGATCGCTAATTACAAATCCGGCCTCAAATTTCGAAAATTTAAATTGAAGCCTCTAAGATCACTTGACAAAAATTTGGAAAAAAATTGAATTTTGTCGAAAATTGGTATACATGGGTATTCGAGGTCACTGATAACGTATCCGGCTCAGTTTGGAAAATTCAAATTGAAGCCTCTAAGATCACTTGACAAAACTTTGGAAAAAAAATTGAATTTTGTTGAAAATTGGTATATTTAGGTTTCTGAGTTCGCTTTGCGGAAACATGATGAGAACTAATGTCTCGATTGTCTAATGTTGAGTTTTTGGTAAATATAGATGAAGACACCAATATGTTTTAACAAAAGATTAAACTTAACAAAAATATCTCGACATTAGGCAATTGGCATTATTCTCAGGCTTTGATAGACGGCGAATACGCGTATGTAGCGACAATAGTTATTGCATCATTAGAGTCAACAAATTATCAAAATTAGTGAACTCTGTAAAAAACGAACTATGAGAGGAACTGTAAATATCTCGATTATAGACACATAAGGAACCAGTGTGTGATTTCACACTGTGACGTTTATCGGCATTTATCAAATAAGTAAGCTAAAAAACGAGTCAACGTGATACCCTGCGATGGTGCGTTAGACTATATAAAGGGCCGCCCGTCCTCAAACAGGGTCATTCTTTCGCGAGCATCGGTAGAGCGCGTATCGGAATACGATCGTCTCCGCGCATATAACATCATGTATTGCGAGCGACCGCGAATTCCATACTTGCGTGATTGTAACATCTTTGTAAATGATTTTCTTAGTACATAATAAATCAGTAACTTTCTTTTTAATCAATTTTTCCGTAATTTTTACCGGTGTTTCCATGCCAAACACATTCATTCTACACTTACAAATCATAATACACACACACAATCTATGTAAGTGAGTGTCCTGTACGAAATCCTGCAATTTCGATTTGATGAATACAATACATGGCAATTTCTTCGAAAGATAACGTTTCATGATAATGTAAATTAAAATATTTCATATACCGTGAGTATATCTGGCGACCGTGAAAAAAGTGCCCAAACGTACCTAAAAACAGATAGGTACGTTACAACTGGCGACCGTGACAGGACACTCACATATAAATTCGGGTAACAGAAAACACACAATCACATACATATAATACAATGGTTCGGACACGTATTCAAATTGAAGCCGAAAAGGCACTTGATAAATCATTTTTAGAACTTGAAGAAGAATTGATTCAAGAAAGAGGCTCAAGAGCGATTTCTCGAGCTGCACTAAAACGTTCCGAATGAGAAAAACTTGTTTATACTCGTGTTAAAGAAATTGGTTCAGATATTGATCAGCACGATGATCGAATACAATTTTCAGACGAGGCCGAGAAGTAAGTTAAAAGAACATGTAACCGATAGCAATGAGACACACGTACGGTTTGACGAACAAATCGAAGCGCTCACCGATCAACTCACGCGCTTAAAAAGCGAATAACGAAGAATTGTCGGTCGCGTTCGAAGATTTATGGAAACAAAATGAAAATGAAACGCTGTGTGATGATGCGAATAGCGATGAAGAGCTCAAAAAGTTTTCAACGCTTGTGCAGAGTTTTCGTGCGCAATTAAAAAACGAAATTTACTCAGGATTAAAAGAAGAACTACAATGCGAAATGCGTAAAATATCGGATAAAACGCAAGAATTAGCTGAGAAATGCGAGTCTCTTCAAGACGACATCAATGCGATAATGCATAAAAGTAACCTCGTTTGAAACGAACAAAACGAGGAATGCGCGGATTTAATTCAACACATTAATGAAACGGTGCAGCGTCAAGAAGAAGCAGATACGCGTCTCACCAAGTCGATTGAAGAATTGAAAAATCGATCAGCGCTGGTGCATAAAATTATTCCACATCATGAGAGATCGCGAAACTTGCGTTTCGAAGTTTCAATTCTTGAAGGACTCGAAAATGAACGTCCCGTGAAATTCTTAACAGAATTAGAGAAGTATATACCCGTTACGAATCCCGATCCCACCGAAATGTTATAGAGAATTTCGCAAGCGTTACAAGGCGAAGCGCGAGAGTGGTGGTATTTGCAAGAAGCAAAAATCGCGGATATTGATGAATTTGAGGCAAGATTCTGAGATCGCTATTGGAATTCGCGATTGCAAAGGAATGCCTTACGGAAAATAGAACTGGGTAGTTACGACCCAAGAAAAAATATGTCTCGAGTAAGTTATGCCACATACGTTTTCGGTTTCGCTAAAGAACTCGATACTGTTTATAACGATGAGGATTTAATAAAAAAGTTGAGCGATCATTTTCATCGCGACATACGTTATGCCATTCTGGGACAGCACGTATGCGAAGAAAACGCATTATTCAAGATCTTGGCTGAATTCGACCAAGAAACGGAGCGTCAAAAGGCGTATGCTCAAAAACAGAGCATGAATAATAATCCTCCAGTTGATCAATCAAAAAATTATACGAACAAAAGTCAACAAAACTCGAATTATACGGTTCGTGCGATGCAACTCAATTCCAACTCAGAAGAGAAAAAGAAGCAGTCGAAGAATGAAAAAAGCGAGCCCAAAGTAATTCGTGACGAAGAATTAGCTTCAGATTTATCCATTATGCTCGACCATGAATGCACAAACGCGGCAACGAGTTCGGGAAACGCCAATTAGTTGCATCACAGAGCTCGGATGAACGAATAAATGAATGTAGTGCCACTCAAACTTTAAAAATATGC